>JAFVLL020017073.1:0-27676 GCA_021397915.2 Tor tambroides
TTTAATTTACTGAAAATATTACAAATTGCACCTGTGTACAACTCCTTCAAATTACCGGCCAATCAGCCGAGGGTGCCTATTACGCTTCCATTTAATCTGGATACAATGGTAGTCAATGTCTCTGTGTCCGTGGAGACACCAGAGGAGACGCATTGCTGTCAGCCGAGCTGTAAAGCCCAGAACGACAGAGGGACGGTAGAAGGGGTGAGGAAGTTAATGTTTTATTCAGCCGGCAGTTTAAACTGCCATCTCACCAGGCAGAGCGGAGGACAGCTAAGTGGCTATGGTGACAAGAGAAATTGTCCTTTTGGGTTTCAACCTGTCGCCACAGAACTAGACGCAGAAATAAAGCACGAGGAGGAAGAAGGAATTGATGGCGGGGATGTGTTGGTACTGGACGAAAATGATAAAGAAGACAGACAGGGACAAAGACAGACACTAATTTTTGGAAGGGACGTCCCTTACGGTGTCTCTAAACCGGGTTGAAGATGCTTGAAGTGATCACAGGATGAAGTAAGAGTGAAACACCCCACATACAGGTTTTCAAGCAGTGAGTCCAAGGCCAAGTCCAACTGGAGCCTGGTTCTTATAAGAGGAAGCTTGTTAAGGCAGGAAGCGAACCCACATTGTGTCATACGGGTCAGACAGGCCCGGTAATATATAATGGGTAGAAACATGGGTGAAGGATGGGGGAAAAAAAACAACAAAAAAAAACTGCACGGACAGGGAATAAAAGGCCTGGGCCTAGGCATGGAGAACTTTCACAGGCTCCACAGCACCACCATCTGGACAAAGTGACTGTTTCTGTATACAAAAAAGTGTGCAGTACCTCAGGCCTCAGCGTGGATCTGAGACAGGCTGGACAGATCGGTCCGGACCTCGAGAACGCAATGGGTAGCCGGCGGGTTCGGTTCTGGCAGGCCTGATCCTCACACAGCAGCCAACCCTGTGTAGATAGAGAGAGAAAAAAAAAGAAGATTCAAAAAGCTGATCGGCAGTGATGCACGTGTCCCTACATGGCTGTGGCCCCCAGGAGACGGGTCGCTGGTGCTTTTGCCTGTGGTGGGGCCGTGTGAGGCCTCAGCCTGCAGCAGATGCCCCCTGCTGACACTGCCTTTCCTGCCCCTGTTATTACAGCGGGGGCCAGGGGGTAATGTGGGTAATGCCCTGCTAATGACCGAGCACTAAATAAACCCCTAGCATCAGAGGAGCACCTGTCCCTGAAGCATTACCACCACCTACCCTACTATAGACCGGAGAAGGCTGAAAAAGAGAGAGAAAGGGGAGATAGAAATAGAGACAGGAAAATAGGGCTTGGTGAAAGATGCTAAAATAGATGCAATATTAGATGAAAAGATGCAATATAGATATAAAACTAAAACTTCATTACCGTTCAAAAGGTTTTTTTTTTGTGTTGAAATAACACTTTTATTCAGAGAGAACACATTAAAGACATTTATAATGTTACAAAGAATTCTATTTAAAATAAATGCTGCTCTTTTGAATTTTCTATACATCAAAGAATACTGAGGGGAAAAAAAAAATCAGTTTCCAGAAAATTATTAAGCAGCACAACTTTTTTCAATGCTGCTAATCATAAGATGTTTCTTAAGCACCAAAACAGCATATTAGAATGATTTTGAAAATCAGCTTTGAAGAAGAATAAATTACATTTTAAAAGTTTTTCTAAAAATTTTCAAACTAATATTTTAAAAATATTACTGTTAGTAAAGTTGTACTGTTATTTTTGATCAAATAACTGCAGCCCTTGTGAGCACTATAATCATGAGCACTAATTTCAAAAACACTTTTAAAGGCTGTTTATTATTTCCTGAAGTTGTCAGTTTTTACATCAAGATTTTATTATTTGTTATTTATTATTATTATTATTATTTTATTTTTTTTATTCATCTATCTATCACCTCCTTTATTTACAAGGACATTAGAGAAATGGCAGGAAATTATATGAAGAGGGTGGAACTGGATCAAGAAAATGTTGCAAGCAAGGTTTGAACCTGTACGAACCACATGATCACCATGACTCTACATTATTACATATTCCAGGTGTTAATTCAAATAACTTCACAGCTTTTCCACAACTTTCCCTTTTTAGATCGCACAGAATATTGAGCAATGTTAACTAATAGCTATGATTGTTTTGGTTTTTTTGCAAGCTCAGTTAAGGTTTGACTTAATTCTGGTATGAAATGCTAGATTTATGCTACAATTAATTCCTGAGGGATATAATCAAGTTTGCTCAAGTTTCACTCAGAAATATGGCACATAGAGGTAAACTGGTTTCATTTGTCTCTATTGCCTGATCTACAAGCATCTGTGGATAAGCTGGTCAGCTTATCGCTCCTGCTGAATCCAGAGATGAGTCTTGTCATCCCACCTGTGCTGTCAAACCTGTTCGGCCAACATGGGTTATTGTTCAGATCTCACAGCATTATCGGAATCAACGACTTGTTTTAATTTCTCAATTAATCTCATCTGGGTGGCGTTTTGTGCGGATGTTATTTGCGTAATTAGCAGTAAGCCCAGGGGCTAAGGGAAACCCAGAGTGTGTAATTGAATCTGAACATATGTGAGCTGTTTGGCTTTCATTTTGAAGGGAGCGCCGGTGTTATCACCCCTCTGTTTGCCTTAACAGATCTTTTGTGTCTCTGGAGGCCCAAGACTAAACCAACAGTTCAGTTCCCATGGGCTTAGAAAAAGACTGCGACTACAGGAACACACACACAAGCCAACTGAAAAACACACAAGTATGTCATTGTTTTCAAACAAAAAATTCAGCAGGGATGGCTATTAGAGACTTTGTCCTATGTACAGTGGTCAGATTTGATGAAAAGGGGAGAGATGGAGACTTTTGGCCATTTCACCTGTTTGCTGACCCACATTTTTTCATTCTAAATTACTGTCCCTCAGAGGCATTGGGCTTACATACATGCAGACTTCTGAATTCTTTTATTCTCCTCCTTGGGCACAAGAATAAAAACAGAGTGGCAGTGAAAAAGATGGCATTAGCGTCAATGCACACCATAAAAAGTAGGCCAGAAACACACTCTTTGCAATCACATTAAATAGAGGTGTACTGATGCACTTTCCCTGAATCAGGCTGATCCATATAAATCCTAAAATAAGACTTTTAATATATATCGGCCAGCATTGGCCTCTTATGCTCACCAATAACTATGTTATGTTTTAATACATTTCAAAATGGAATTTGTTCTCATGATATCAAAGCTGCATTTTCATAGGACCCTATGAAATCAGTTTTATTTTTTTCCCAAACTCCTTTTTTCCCCATTTTAATTTTTCTGGATTCCATTTTTTTTTAGGTTTTAATATTTCTAGAATCTGTTTTAATAGTTAAATGAAATTTAATTATTCAAAAAGCATGTCTAATTAACTGAAATCCTGAAACTTACACAATTAAACAGGAACTTATTTAACAGCAATTTATTAAAAGTTTAACAAAATGTTTTTAAAGGCCCTATGAAATATTTCATTTTTTTAAATTCAGTTTTACTTTTCTTTAAACAAATTCTGTTTTCCATTAATTTTCTGGATTCCATTTTAATGGTTTCATTAAATTTTAGTAATCAAAAGCATCTTTAATAAATTGATTTTTATAAAAATGTATTAATTATTATTATTATTATTTTACTGTGTTGTGTATTTACATTTTTCTGGTAAATAAATTCTGGTAACTAATTGTTCTGGTAAACAATTCTTAAAAATGATGGTTTAATAAAAATGTTATTATTAGTAGCAGTACTATTACTACATTAACTAATATATTTCTGTCACAGTTTCTTCAAGTTAAACCGAACTTTTATTTTGATGGGTTGCTGTGAAAACCTTTGTTTGATTGTGACAATAGTTTTTCTCAAAATAAACTGTAAAATGCATATGAAGTGACTCTCAGAGCTGTTCTAGAGATTGTTTGTGTTCATGCACTCATATATTGAGGCAGCAAAGGCTGGAAAACACCGCAAGCATCACACGCGTTTCAGTATGTGTTTAGTAAACCAAACTGCACATCTGCGCTATTCATTCACACAGAGACACGCAGAATATGCAGGATTCATATTTAGATAGTATATTTGTGGTTTATTATTCACAGACACTAGTCAATATCGCGTTTGCATTAAAGTGCACGACCTATTTTTGATTTATTCACCCAAAATTTGGCAAATTCCACGTTATACAATAAATTATATGATTCCCCAATTCCGTCCGCATTTTCTGCATTACGGAAATCACGGGTCCTATTTCAGCAGCCATTATTCAATTCACATGTTCATACAGAAACCATTCAAATATACTGATCTGGTGCTTAAGAACAACTTCTTATTTTTTTTTTTTTATCAGTGTGGAAAACAGTTGCTGCTTAATATTTTTGTGGAAACCATGACATACTCTTGGCATCTTCCAGTTTCTTTGGAAATGTATGCCTGCCCTGCATATGGATGCTCAGAACATTCTAAGAATCTTCTAAAAACACAGAGGAAACATTCACTCTCTATAAACTAGAGACTACACGCTCAGACAAAATACTCTAAACCAGGTGACAAAAACACAACCTGCTTATTTTATAGGCAGACTCCGTTTGCATCTTCATTGTAACCAAGAAATGGAGGATGGGCAGAAAAAAGAAGAAAATCAGGGAGCAAAAGAGAGAAAAAAACATCTAATTGAAACACTAAGAGCTCACTCTGTGAGAGAGAGAGGCAGGATAAAGCTTCATAATTGCATAATTATACCAGTCGATACCTGACACTGCGAATACAGCCACTTCTGCAGCCGTCAAATGAGTTCCACATAATTTAACCAAACACTGGGCAAAGACTGGGGCCCACAGATCAGTGCAAGCTACCGGAAAAACATTCTCACTCTACTCCTTTCTTTCTCGCTTTCTCAATTTCACAATTTCGCTGTCGCATCTATACCTGCGGATCTTTTTCTAGAGCGGTTTCACCCAGAGTATTTCAGTTCACCTCTGACTACAATCAGAACTTAGCACTTAAGGTTTCATATCTGTGTCAGGTTTGTAAGGAGATGTGTGCTTTCTTAACCATTCTGAATGAGAAATACAACTTGTGCTCTCTCTTCAACACCTGATGCGGGAAAGATTTTTACAGTTTCCAAAGAAAATGATGCAAAAACATGGCATGCCACGTTGATAGGGTAGTTGCTAGGGAGTTGCTATGCAGCTACAAAGGTGTTCTAAGTCTTTATGATATTCTGGTTTATAGGGCTGCACAATGAATCAAAATAACACCGAAATCTCATCATGGCTCAGTGCAAATAACAAACAGCGAAGGTTGTGATTTAAGGAAATATATATGCACTGTGTGTTTCAGAGTGTCCTCTCATGGCAAAAACAGAATAAATAATAAAAGTCGTAAAATTAACAAGAAGCAATAGAAGACATTTAAGGTTAATACCAGACCAAAAAAAAAGAAAGAAAATCAAAAATATATTCAGGTGATACTTTAAATATTTAATATTAATAATAATGGTGCAATTAAAAAATGTAAATGTTAAATAATTAAAAAAAAAAAAAAAAAAAATCACAATTTTATCAATATCAATAAAAAAACCCCTGCAATTTAAAAATAATTTAGCCCTACTGACCCCTAGATATGGCAAATGCGAGCCTCCTGGATATTTTCGCCTGTTTAAATGCAAAAATTATAAAAGTAAAAAGTACGTAAAAATACGCTCGAAAAACATGTCAACTGCACAATTTGAATTATTTTGATCCATAACTCAAACCATGCTGGATGAATTGCATGCTGAAGAAACAGCAACAGCGATGTGTGCCTTAGCAAGCACTGCTAAATGAAGGAATTTTGCCATCTAAACACCCATAAATCCACCAGCCCCACCGAACACGCACACAACCCCTCTCTGATGCCCTTAATCCAGAGCTGCTCCTTTTAGTCAATAAAAAAAAGCTGCGATTACAGGCGGCTTTCTACAAAAAAGCCCCCAAGACAACAGCCTCTCACGGGCTTTGTGCCTTGGTAATCAACAGCTGTACATTCACACAGCGGCTGCGGAGCCCGAGAGCGGCTGAATGGACGCAAATGCGTCCACTTTGTACATCTCTGCTTTAATCAAGCCTTTTCTATTCAGCAATCTGACCTTTTGTTCAAAACAGGATTATCACCTTTTTTTATTTATTTATTTCGGTCACCCCCCCCCAACCACCACCACCACCACCACATCCCCAAGCCAGTTACCAAGGGCGAAGCACACGATGAACATAATTGCAATAATTTGTTAAACGCCATGGCAACCCACATTAGAATGGGGTAAATACGGGGGGTGCCACTTCGTGCCACGCTCTCATTTTGCAGAAGACTCCAGGAGTCAGAACGGATGACAAGGAAGGAGAGAAGTGGGGGGGGGGCAAAGGGGGAAGGGAGGGAGACGAGAGGAAAGCATATTTGCTTTGTCTCTAAAGGGTGGTTTTATTGGTAATGGTGGTGGGCTGAAGGTGGAGGTGGCAGTGATTTCTTTCATGATTAATACCTCGCCGGTGTTCCGTAGGAAACTCAACAAACACCGCTGACTTCCAATCTGTAACCATGTAAGCTGCAAGTCCTCCCTCACGCAGCCAGGCTTTCTCCCTCTATCTCTGCGAACAAACAACTCTATTTGAGCTCTCCCCTCAGCTGAAAGGAATCCTTAATTACACAATATCAGCCTCTTCATTGCTCCTAGTGTGGGAGGGGACGGCTGAGCTGTGTCCACTGAAGCCGGGCCTAAGCGAGGAGGGGGGCCGCATTCACTACCAGCAGCTGTTTCACACATACTGACAAAAGAGCCTACAGGCACCGTCCCAGCGAGGGAGGTGGCTACATTCAGGCCGCTAATTGATTTTTCTGCACGGCACTGTGGGAGAATATACCCCCACGACTTTCAAGTCGGATTCGTGAGTTTCCGGCATTCCAGAACTTCCCAGCTTAGCTAGAGAGTTCCAGAACCTGGCTCTCTTGTCCAGACTGGACACAGCGTGCAGTGATTACGGCTGTCGATCAAAACCCTCAGCTGGGAAATTAGATACACAGACATATGCGCGTTCTTAACGTAGGCCCAATATCTGCACACTTGTCACATCGCCAGGGCCTGTATTTCTGCAAAGACACTGCGAGTGCGCATAAAATTAAACCCATTTGTGACGCAGCGGGAGGGGGGCCGTAGCTGTTTGGAGCAATGCTCAAAGGCGAAAGACCGCATCTGAAATTCAATAAAGACAGGAAATAAACAAACAGCATGAGGAAGGTGAGCTCAAATTAACCCATGTTAGGTGCTCACAGAGTGGCCGGGTGGTGAAATGTGAATGTAGCAACGATTACTGCCATCAGATAATTTAAGACCAACTCATTAGGCAGGCAGCTGATTAAAGTAGAGGATGAAGCCTCTTGGACAATAAACTTGATAATGTGTACCTGTATTGTTACTGCATAAAACACATTTGAAGGAAGGCACATGAACACAGGAGCTTCGGCAAAAGCATACATAAACAATTATTTTGTATTTTACAGAATATAAGTTCTGTGACCTTTGACCTGTCAAGTTTTTTTTTTTTTTTGCTGCATGATTGCAGTGTTGTGGGAAACAGGAGAAGTTGGTTTGACATTTGAATTAGTTATTATAGGTATGCTGGTATTTTGGAGTATTAGGTCTACTGATAGACTGGTATCAAAAGACTAATATTAATAATAAATATTAATATAATTTTTGTCCACGTAAATACTACTATATTACCTTAAAATATTATTATAATACATTTTTATAATAATATTTGTATTTTTAACAATAAAAGTAGTATATTGTAGTTGAAAAATTGATTTTGAAAATCATAATTGGCCATAAAAAAATATATAAAATTATATAATATTTTTCAGCCATATTTACATTTTTTAACATTGTAGTCTAGTGATCATGCAGTTCTCATATATATAGTTTTGGAAAGGTTACTTTCCATGTAAATGTAATAGGTTACAGATTACAAGTTACCCTATTTAAAATGTAATAGTAGTGTAACTTTTTCAATTACTTTATTAAAGTAATGTAACTGATTACTTTTGATTACTTTAGGGCTGCAACAACTAATCGATAAAATCGATTATTATCGATAATTAAAATCATCGACAACTATTCTCATTATCGATTAATCGGGTCTGCCCACAGTGCACGTCCAACTTTAGCCGGTCGCGTCAAATTACAGCACTGAATAACGCATTTCTATGGACAAAATGCATCTAAAAATAGTGGACGAAACAGAATGAGATGCTGCAGGAGAAGTACGTGATCCAAGCTGCCCAAAACATGAGAATTCTTTATTTTAAGCTTTAAGCTAATGCATTAGCGTAATGGCTTGCCCTGTCAGGCGTTTTGACAGATGCGTGTGCGTCCTCAGCGCAAAAAACTTCCAGTTTATGGTCATATCCTTATCTATAAATGTCACAAATTCACACGAACATTTCCATTTTTGCATAAAGGTCCGTCCTGACAGTCTGCGTTAAGTTTAAAATACCGAATGAGCGCCGACACTGCGGGCGCGTGCACGCGCGTCAGACAGACGGAATACAGAGAGGGAGACAATTAATACGCTATTCAGCGCAAAAATATCCATTGTGCTGAAATATCAGTTGTTGAAAGTTAAATTAAGGTTTAAAAGTCAACATGCAGTGCGAGTATTTTATGAGACTAGGAACTGTTAAGGGATAACAGCATGTATAATTCTGAATATAAATATCAGACGCTTCATAGCCGCCTTAATTACAGGATAAAGAAATGACAGCAAGACGTGACTGTGATCAAAGTGAACATGTGTTCCTGCAGAACATTACTCTTACCTGCTGATTAACACTGAGTTTGTTTTTATTCATCTTTATTATCTTTATTATTATTATTATTATTATTATTTTTAATAGAGATTTAAACTATATTCACTATATACAGTGCTTAACAAATTTATTAAAACAAATTTATGTAAGGTTTTTAACAAATTATGTAAGGTTTGTGCCACTGCTGCTCTAAACTAACAGCATTGGTGATTACCAAAGTCATTTTTTTAGCTTTATTTATTGGTTAGTCCTCCAATATGCATAAGCTCTTTAGTAACAGTAGTAGGCTATTTCTAATGCTATAATATAGTTATTGCTGTTATCTATGAAAGAAAGGCAGAGCGCTTTATAGTGTTTTTTTCAGATACCCAATTAGAGTCAAAAAGTACATAAACAATGCCAGGAAGAATGCAAGCTGTTGCAAGGCATAGGTCATTTTTGTTATTGTGTGAATTCATACTATTTAGATGTTTCAGTTTGTTATTTGCCCAATAAATGACAATAACATTTTTAGATTTAAATTTTTTTTGACAGATTCCTAAAATATTTGTGTTTTCTCTTTATGATGACAGGTGGTCTAATAAATTGTTAAGCACTGTGTTTTTATAGCATTCAGTTGGCCCGCTTGTTTGAAGGACATTGGACAGAATGTGGAATAGTGTGTCTTTTGTCAATAAAATAAAAAAAGTTTTTTTATCCGATTAATCGAAAGAATAATCGGCCAACTAATTGATTATCAAAACAGTCGTTAGTTGCAGCCCTATATTACTTTTTTAAATTTCTAATGTGTGTTCTCAACTGTTAATCATTTTCAAACATTTACACCATGCAGGGTTAACCTTACAGTATTATTCAACACTGATTACTGCCAGACTTTCAAAAACCTTCATCACTTGAATTAAGATGATAATAATTGAACACATCTACCACAAAATCAGATTGTAGCACCGCCTTCCACTTTGAGATTGATATGAAGTTCAATGCATATTTAAAATAATAACAACTTGTTTACTGATACAGTTTTTGAAACCAAATCTTCGCATAACTGGAAACACTGGCATCAAACAATGCTTTGGAGGAAAAAAAAAAAGTTAATAAAAAAATAAAAGCATATACATAAAACCAAATATGGTTCTCTAATAAGAATGTGTACTATTCTGTGTACTTAACTCCTGAAACATTGCTGTCTGTTTGTATATATGATATGACGATAGTTTTCTCAAAAGAAACGGTGAAATTTTTAATGAAGTGACTCAGAGCAGTTCTAGAGATTGCTTGTGTTCATGTACTCATATAGAGGCGGCAGAGGCTGAAAACACTGTGAGTGATACACATGCACGCTTCAGTATGTGTGTAGTAAATGAAACCGCGCCATTAATTTTCAGAGACACACAAAAGGTGCAGGATTCATATATTGTATTTTTGCGGCTTAACATTCACAGACACTAGTCCATATTGCGTTTTGATTTGTGTACTGACCTACTTTTGATTAAATCATCCAAAATGTGGCATATTCCGTGACATTCCGCGTTATAGGATTTCCTTTTTTATGACTGGATTCTACAGACCAGTCCCTGTTTTCCGCATCGTGGAAATCATAGGGCCGTATGTCTCAGTGTAGTCAGTGTAATTTGGGAAAGAAATCAATTAAATCCGTATGTGGATGTGAGTAAATATTCAAATGTAACCCCGTTTGTAATCGTTAACATTTTCATAAGTATCTGTAATTTATTTCAGTGGTCTAATGGTTAATTCTATGGTCAGATGTCTGAACACATTTGGTGAGAATTTTCTCCAGCGATTTGCAAAACTCTTGGTGCAAATAGGTATTTATTAGTTACATGGCTCTTTATTATGCGACACCTTATCCACTACACCTGCAGTGGCCAATCTGGAACACATAGGTGGTGCATTACGAGAAGCATTTGTTCATACTCACACTGTAGTATCTCCTGATGTGGCGGCGAATGTCCAGTTGCAGTTTGTTGCTAATTTGAATAGGATGCTCAATCGGGCTGCCCTGACAGGGGATATGGCAGCAATTCTTCAGGCTGGGCTGTAAGGTGCTCCCCTGGAAACAAATAAATTCACTTTTAACACAGCATTTGATCACGACACACAAGCCCACACACACACACACACAAAAAAAAAAACATAATCGGGGCATTTATCCTGTTGACTGGCATTGCCCAAAGAAGCTTTTAAAGGCTATTAGACCTGACCTATTAGACCTTTAAACATACAAAAAATATAATGTCAGTGCCCTCAGACCTAGGCTCTAGGGTATCCAGGTTGGGAAGAGAAACACACAGGAGCAAAAATGGCACTGCATTAAGCTTTCAGCTGTGTATCTGGGTGACAGCAAGTAACAAATGCCATACTGCGCAGATGATTTGCAAGCTTTGCCAGTTTTTCTACATCTAAAAGGCCCCAGACCTCCCACTGAGAAACAGTGGCAACAATTGTAGTTAAACAGTGGATAAAAACTACTGTAGCCTGATATCCCTTCAATCTAACCTCACATGGGCACTAGCAGAGCTGTTTATGGTGCTCATTATGCCTCAAATAAGCTGTGTGCACGGCTAATGCGTCAGCACACTTGCTCAAGCTCACTGTCTCACACAAACACATCACTCTTGCTTTTATGGTACGGTGGTGGTGAAGCGCCGCTCAATTCACTCTCCGGTAGTTGCTGCGAGCCATTAGCGTTTTTATGATCTTTACAACTCTCACTGAGCGCCACTTTAAGGGGGAACCATGTGTCTATGCAAATACTGTCTAGTATCGTCTGTTTGCATTCCTGTTGTCCTCCTCCCTCTCTCCACGGCTGGCTCTGATAAGAGAACGATCTGCAGTGACTGTGAGTCAAGGCTGTTCTTTCAAGCCTTCCTTTCATCAGCGCACTCCCTTTAACCAGAGCTCCGCTATAACCCTGTACTCCTAATTATTAGATACCTTATCGGGAGTACATGTAACAAGCTTGTTTATTCATCAACATAACATACATGTGGTACCACATGCTTTACAGTGTACACTGGATATGGATATTTGCAAAAACACCAATAGAGCTTAGTCAGGGTAGATGCCATGCTGAATTTGAAAACAAGGCAGTGAAAGATACAGGATAAGTATAGTCTGTTCAATGGCTTCAATGATTCCTGCGCTGCTATTCAGAAGTGCCCCCGTTTCACAGATAAATCTGCAGCACTATGGTTAAATATTTTTAAGTGAGCACACAGGGCTGCCCAATTTGTGAACAAACCACTCAGTTGAACTGCCTGGTGAATCAGACAACTCACTTTCTTGAATCGGCTTAGATGACGTATTTGGACACTGAACCACTGGATATGATCCAATTGAAAAAACAACAACAACAACAAATTAAACTGTAATAGTAGTTAAAGATACATAACTGTAACGAGTTTCAAAGGTTTGTTGTAATGGTAAAAAACTAAAATAAATGGTTTATCATTTTCAAAAAGTTAGTTAAAATGTGTCCGTTTTCAGTGAACCAGAAAGCAATTAATCCAACGCTATTTCACAATTTGTACGTATTTTACGAGGTGGCTAATTCGTACAACCTCACTCGTACGATTTCTGTGACGGTTCAGTTAAGGGGCGGGGTTAGGTGTGGTCCTTTGTAGGAATTCCTACGAATTTGCCACCCGTAAAATACGTACGATTTTTCACACTGTATGAATTCGCACAAGTGAGGTATTACGAATTTGTACAAACTAGCCACCTTGTCAAAAATGTATGAATTGCCGTGAGATCGATCAAGATGATTAATATAAGATCCGTACTGGAGTTACTCTTCATGACAATAGAAATTGGGAAAAGGGGGGACTGAACCTAATTCAAAAGTCATTTTTGGCATGAAATAAACAACAAAGTTGTTTAGTTGGGTATTGCAGGTCAGTGCCATCTGTTCCAGAATCAACCCTGTAGGAATCACACACACACACACACACACACACACACACACAATAAAACCCATGTTTCCCAAAAACATGTGCAAAACAAAACCAAACAAAAAACAGGTACAATCTATTAATTGGTCTGTACTACATTCATAGCCTTATTTTCATTCACGTCAGTTTAAATATGGTGTTTACCTGATTAAAGTCCATTAGGGCTTGTAACGCATTTCTAAGTTATAGTCCGCATAAATGCCAACCAGTTTTTCCCAGAATTCCAAGCCTTCCCTGGCCTGGAGCGTGCAAAATCTCTAAACAGCTAGGAGGACAGAGATCAGCCCAGTGGAGAGGGGGGTCAATGTCACTTTTTATGAGTCTTGGACAAGAGAAAGCTGTGCATGAGCATGTGCGTGTGTGCGGACCCTTAATTAGAGGCAGATTACACACGCTCTTCTAGCCCCCGCTGACCTCGGCCTGGAGTATGACGGACATCCTGTGTACTGAAGAGCTCCAGGAATATACCCCGGCAAAACCTCTCTCCCCCCTGCCCAGCTCTGCCAAGCCTCTATAAATAAAGTGTGTGGCTCTGAAATTAATAAGCCGGTAAAAGCCTGAAGCAGAGGAAGTAATCACCTGCGCTGCTTAAATTTATTGTTACCTGTCATTACACAATATTTAACAGGAAGTTAAGGTAGGACGCAATTGAACGGTGAGAAATGCATGAATCGGGATGGACTGCTTGGCATTTTGCTGACCGATAAGATCAGGTCTGCTAATGGATGTGAATATGAGGGCTGATAACTCACCGCCCCTTCAAACACATTGTCGTAGATGTTTTCGGTACCACAGTCAGGGCAAGTGAAAGTAAACCTCTCGCAATCACGGTAGCGCTCTTCGTCAGTAAGCTGGGCCGGAGCACCCAGGAAATTGTCCACTTCGTCCTCACGCTGCTGCTGCTGCTGAGCTCGGAAGTGACTTGGGTCGAGCCCTGGACAAATAGGTAAAGAAAAGTTCAGGTTGTGAATCTCTTAAAAAACACTCAAACCACAAGCTCCATATTTAGAATCAAATAGCAAAGGAAACAGCTTTGTAAATAAACACAAAAAAGTCAGCAGTTCAAGTTTGTGACATTCTAGGTTGAAATGTACTTCCGGTGTGTTGGCAATAATACCGTGCAGACTCAGACTGCCCCATGGATGTATTTATGGACAGTGATGGAAAGAGGGGTAAAGGGAAAAACTGAAAGAGGATAGAGGGACATAAAGAAAGAGAAGGTGGCACGGCTACAGGAGGCAAGAAGAGGGAGACTAGCGAACGATAAGAATAAACTGGAAACATAATAAGGGGAAAGAGGAGGGGTAGAGAAAGCGCAGCTATCCGATTTTTCCCAGGCAGCTGAGATCATCAAATCATTAAGAGACAGCAGCTGAATCTCCATTTAATCCCCCCAGGTGACACCGAACACTACTAGAGCATGGAAAAACAGCCTACGTCCCCCTGGGTAATTTGGCTAAGTGAATAAATGAGCACATAAGTAAGTGTTGACTATGAGACTTCGGGGATTAACCGCCGTCTCTGAGGATCCAAACCCACTGACGCCCGAGTGCTGCTGCCATCTACAGGTACACATGCGGCATGTCACACACACACACACACACACACACACACACACACATTTGCGGTCAAGGGAACAGAGTGGTGCGTGAACTGTAGTTAGGATTGGACACAGAATGTTGTGTGTATTGTGAGACTGTTTTACATGACTACTTGAGAAGCAGTTGATCAGGATATTCTGGAAGCAAATGTGGCGTAAATGTGTTGCTAACCGTTAAGTAATTAAGGAAACCAGCTACTTGGTTCTGGTGACATGGTGTGGAGATTGAATTAGTGTCTGAGTTTTGGACCCAATGGTAGGATACCAAACAACCAGGGTCTGTTGTCATGGAGACAGAATGGCAAGGGTTCAGGCACTTTTTAAAGAAACTGATTTTCCATCTGGGGTAAATGGGATCTCAGCTGCTAGGGAAAAGAAAGCAATATATATATATATATATATATATACTTGATATTTTTAATGCTCTGAAATTAACATGTTTACAAACCAACTAAACATATAACCTTACTCTTAAAAATAAAAAAAATAATAAAAACAAATACGTAAAAACCAAATCAATTCATTAATGATTTGTTAACATATCAGTTAGAATATGTTCAGAATTAATGTTTTTTAATAACTAATAAATTAAATAACTAAAAATCTTCACTAATTTTCACAACGGCAGTTAAAATACGTCCAGAGATTACAGTGAGGTTAAAAAAACAAAAAAAACAATTCAATATCTATACTATAATACATACTGCTCATCATGAGCAAAATGAAATGAAAATGAAATGAGCAAAAAAGGGAAACTGATCCTAATTCAGATGTCCTTTCTGGCAAAAAATAACCAATACTGATCCAGACAGAGTGTCTCACCAAGCCATGTAGCAATAAGCACTGCATCAATGCCTTCGATAGGCTCACAGATTCGGCCCACCACAGGGTGCACCTGCTGGGACAGGTAGTACTGTGTGTCCAGGCTGAGTCCCGGCTGTTTCTGTAGCTGTTCTAGGGCATACGCCCTCTGACTGGCTGCCAGGTTTGAACCGTCCTAACAGAGGAAAGCACAGGCAGCGGAGGAAGGTTAGTGTGGGTTTACTGCCAAATTTTAGAGTCAGAAGTACAAATACACTGGTCACTCACCTGACAGATGACATAAGAAACAGTGTCACCCGCTTTAACCTTCTTCCCACCCTGGGAGTTGATCCAGAGGGCAACATGGACATGGGGGAGACTCTTCTTGTCAGGGTAGTCCTGAGGATCCTTTGTCAGGGACTGAAAAAAAAAAAAAAAATTATTCCCTTGTACACACTTCTTGAGACAGCCATGAAATTGTTCCCATGACCTTAAAAAATCAGTTATTGAAATTTAAGTGGTTTGAACTCTCCTAATTTTAAATTAGTTTTGTGCCCATCTTTACACAACTAAATAAATAAATAAGCATATGAAATATATATTACTTTATGAAATTAGAGTAATACATTATTTTTTGCTTCAAATAAAAGCTGCTCATTTAAACTTCATATTTACAGAATCCTGAAAAAATGTATCATTTAAAAAAAATGAAGGAACAACCATTTTCAACATTAATAACAATAATAGTATATTAGAATGATTTCTAAAGGATCATGTGACACTGAAAAATGGAGTAATGGCTGCTGAAAATTCAGCTTTACCATCACATGAATAAATTACATTTTAAAATATAAAAGTTATTTTCAATTGTAATATTTCACAATATTATTGTTTTTAACTTTTTTTTTTTTTAAAAAAAGACCCCTAACTTCTGAATAGCATTTAATTTTTTTTTTCATTTTTAGCGGTTAAGGTTCTCCAATTTTTAACTAGTACTGTAGATATTTTCCTTATTCATAGCCGAACCAATCTGCGAAAAGCCCGTTTCTAATTCAGTCCTTTACCTTGTGTATCTCAAACATATTGAGTGGAATACTGCCATTGGCCACTTTCTCTCCAACCTCAATCAGATGTTTCTGAATGTTCTCTACGATGGTGTCACGGTTCTGGTCTGACAGAATCTGACCAATCACATAACTAGATGAAAGGGAAAAGGATCATATAAATCACAACAGTATTACAAAAGACTATATACAGAATCAGTATCAGAAAGAGCTTTGTTGGCATGTGTGTTTGCACACACAAGGAATTTGTCTTGGTGTCAGGAGCTTCAAGAAGATCAAGAAAGATTACTACTACATTACTGTCTTTATAAAGGACAGATAGGGCTAATGATCTGTATTTCAGTGCACTGACTTGCCACACTCTTTGGCCAGGTCACACCAGTCTCTGCGCACAATGTCCAGGCCTTTGAGCTCTTGTTTTGTGGTGTATTTGCCATCTCCCTGAGGCTCAACCATCAGTGCTGCGTATTTCTTCTTCTTCAGCAGCAGAAGGGACTTAAACACGCCGTCAATGTCAATCTCCAGAAGCTTATAGAGTTTATTCACCTCGCTTTTCACCTACACACACACAGAGACACATTTATTCAATTGCTGAATGGTTGGTTTAATTTTCTCCTGACTGTCAGTGATGTCTCAATCATTAATGTCAGACTCATTCAAGCTTTAAAAATCCAATAATGCATTTTTCTGTGAGACGTGCAGAACTCCCCCTCCCTTTCCCCCCAAAACCTTACCTTGTTTCCCAGTTTGAAGACCTCCTCCAGATTGGTGCTGTTGGTGTTGATCATGATGGAGTCGGTATCCCCGTATATGACCTCCAGATTCATCTGAGGGAGAACCGTAAACCGTCAAACCCACGCACGGCTTACAAATAACAAACACGGCAAGTGCCGCTTAATTATTACTGTAACATACACCAATCATGACTCACCCTCTGCACCATTTCTTTGGTGTGCATCAAAATCTGCGGGAGACAAAAGACCGCATGTCACTCGGGAAACACAATAAACACTAAACACAGCAAGTAGAGAACAATATCAGTTTCAAATCGGTCAAACTGGAACGTCAAACAAACCCACTCACTTCGGCAAATATACATTTATCAGCAAGAAATACTACAGGGGGAAAAAGCGGACATGCGTAAACTCAAACACACGAACATGAGGACTCGCACATGCAAAACACACAAAGAATTTAATTAGCAAATCTATTCAGTAATTCAACATTTATCAAAGGGGGAGAGAAAAAGCCTCTGTGATTTGCTTCTAAATGGAGGATAATTGGCTAAGAGGTCTATTAGCTGCACTGAAATGGGGCTCCAAACCCACACACCAGCAGAGTCATTATAAGGCCTAATAGTCTTAATCACCACTGGACTGCATGACGAGAAAAAGAGAGAGAGTGAGAGAAGGGGAGGGTTGTCCAGCTGCAGAGGGAGACCCATGCAAACCGCAGCTGTCAGAGAAAAAGAGCGAGACAAAAGGAAAAAATGAAGGGCAGACAGAGGGAGGTAAAAGTGTAGCGCAAGAAGAAAAAAAGAATACATAAGAGGCAAAAGAAAAAATAAACAGAGGCTAAAAAACGGAAGAAAAAGGCTTAGTGGTCAGAGTCATGGTGCTCATTTGGGAAACAAAGGTTCAAATCACAGCTCCCAGCTGACTGTATTTACATGTCACTTTCTGATTACAATCAATATTGAAGTTAAAAAAAAAAAAAAGGTTTACAAGAAAATAAAATCTTCCTGTAATTATAAAAAGAAAACAGTAATATTGTGAAATATCTATACAATTTAAAATAACTGATCCTTAAGAAAATATTTCACATTTCTTATCACTGCTGAAAACAGTTGTGCAGTTTAATATTTTTGCAGATACCGTGGTACATTTTTTTTAGATTCTTTAATGAATAGCACATTCAAATGTATTAAATGCTCTTTGTGCTAACAAAAAAAAAAATCTATTTCAAATAAATGTCATGGACAACACATACAACAGTATTTATTTGAAATAGATTTTTCGTTAATGTCACTTTTGATCGATTTAAGAAATCCTTACTGAATATACAAGTATTAATTTAAAAATAAAAATCTAAATCTTAAAAAGGTAGTTTATTCATTTTATTATAGAATAAAATTTAGAATAAAACAGATAAAAATTTGTATTCCATCAGTGTATATTCCAAATAAAGATTTAACATGACAAAAAAAGGGAATACTGCCTGTATTCCTTTTTTTTGTCATGTTAAATCCTTATTTGGAATATAACTATTATATTTGGAATTCTAAAAAACGGAATTTTGCCTTACATGAGACATTCATAATTGGAATATGACCAAACTCTGATTTATAAAAGAATATTCCTTTTCATTAAATCATTTATTTCAAAATTTTTTCCTGTCAACTCTTTATTTTAGAACTGTTTGCAAGTGGCCTCAAAAATTATAAAAGGTGACAAATCTGTCCCACAAACCCACTGCAGACAGTAACAGGTAGACAGAGAGACTGTACATTTCTGAAGTGTCATGATAACAGTGAATGTTTACTCAGGGTGTCCAGCCTTAAACATATACCCCACAGCCGCTGTGCCGGCATGCAGGGTGACCTCTATGGGAGAGGGACTCGGACAGGTGGGGGTTTCGGCAGGGGAATAAGGGGCGCTAATCTGAGGCCTCAAAGAGACAGGGACACACTGCAGCCTGTCAACAGCAATCGAGCAAGACACCAGGATTCATGCCCCCCAGCACACACACCATAGCCAAACCCAAGCCCTCAGAGGGACAAGGACGAGGCTATTTCAGAGCACGGGAAGCTCCACTCCTTGAAACTGGAGCAGGACTTAAGCATGCTTTATGAGGTGTAACATGCCTCCCAGAGGGAAGTAGGAGGTCAGGTCTGAGTAATAACAAAATAGCTGTCGGCATTAACCAACAAAGCCAAGGTCACCCCAAAACACACAGAAACACACAACTGATTAAGCAGGATTAAACATCTGTTATGTGTGGTTTGCTGCTGGTGTGCCTTCCATTTTTGCATTTTCAAAACTGGATCACGATATAGATTAGACTTGTAGAAGAATATGTAAGTACTTGCCAGTGCAAAAGTCACTGCCAAAGTGTTGCGACATGTTCTGTTCTCAGTGTTTAAGGGTGTCCTGAGTAGCTGCTTACTTAGCCCAAGTCAAAAGAGCCCATAATATACCTGAAGGTACAGTCACATTAGCAACATTTCTGTGACATTTTGCAGCCAAAAAGGCCCAACATCAAGTTGCTCTTGGTGAGCAACTTTTTCCCCGCACTTTTGACTGTGGGGATTCCCACGTAAACGCCTGCCAAATTTTGTCAAACAAGAAGTGTGACTGCAACTTTAGATATTTTGATCTCTATATGTTGAAATACCTTTTGTTCACCCATCTTACCATTTACTAGGTAAACAGTCTAAGTTTTAGAAAAGCAACAGCACATGAAGTTTAATATTAAGGTTAAGGGTTTGTTCAAATCCATAACAACAGTAGTAATACGTGGCATAGCAACTAGGTGAACGCTAGGTGGGATCACAGAGACTTCACAGAAGGCTGGGATGGCTCTTGTCCCCTGCCTGTGCTTCGCACCCGGCTCTCCAGCGGTACCCTTAGAGCCCACACTTAAATTGATACACCATCTGTCTGTGTGAGTGTTTCTGACCTTGAGCAGGTGCGAGTTTACTTCAGAGGGAGCCATAAAGTTACAGCTACTTAGCAATGCAGCTGTATACTGTATTACACAGTTCATTTAGCTGCACCAGTAAAGCTGACGCAGACAGATATTAAACGAGTTGGGAGAAGGAGAATTGGAGGGATAGAGGCACCAGGAAAAAAAAAAAAAAAAAAGAGCCTAAAAGAGGCTACAGTGATGAGTTAGATTATGTTTGCATATGTTTCCATAGCCACTGTACTGTATGTTGGTGTATTATGACAACAGAAAAAGATTGGGTGGAGGGGGGCCCATAGAGCTGAAAGACAAGTCATTTGACTATGGCTCAGAAATGAGAGCGGAGACGGCTCGTCTTAAAACACATGCCGACCAACACATCTGAGAGTAAACATACAGAAGGCACAGAGCCTCTGACATCGGAGTCCAGCAATGTTTTGCCAACATGGGTTTTCTGAGTAATCCTTCTCAGACTTGAACAGTTTTTACAATAAATGACGCTTCATTGCATAGTATATTAAAACAATATTATCTTTTAAAATCTTTTAAGGGAGAAAAGCTGTGAATGTGCCAATTTAACTAGGCCTCGAAATTCAGTAACAAATGTCTAACAAACTAAATGTTATAATGTGGTCCATATAGTTTAGCATACAGTAACTGTCAACGATTCATTTTAAGAGACACATGAAAAGCACAGTAAGTGAGTCACACATTAATTCAGTAAACCAATAACTGAATCCACCAAAGATTCATTAGAATTAGAATCACTTTGACAGATTTAATAAAAGAACTAGCTTATAAGAGTCTTTTGGTAGTGAATTGGATGTTCAAAAGCTGGGGCTCAGTTAAAAATGTTAATTTGGTGATGAAGTTGTCTGAAACAATGTCTTTACTATCTAAATGATGAATAAAAGTATCAATTTATATATGTATGTAAATATCAAAGAACCTTTGAACAATAGTGTGTGTTTGTTTTTAATATGCCAGCAAAGATGCAAAATAAAGGCTTATTTATTTCTTTACCCAAGATGTTTTTTTTTGGGTCCCTATCCCATTTAGCTCATTACATTCAGTTTACACTGTAAGCTCACCAATGAGTAAAAATGTCACTTTTTTAGCCATGGCTCTGTCTCTAAATAGCAGTGCAGGAAACATTAAACACACAGACAGCACTAACTCTTCTGTAAATGTTTTCGACATTCTGTACTTTTGTCCGGCGGGCCAACAGTGCCCCATTTAGCCTTTTCTCAGCTCCCTGTCTGACTGCTGGCAGAAGTGACGAAAGTGGACTGTAATTACAAGGCTCAGTGAATTAGCGGCTGTGTCGGAGCAAAAGCCGCCCGTTAGTAAGACGGAAGAGGGGACCGGACCCTCTCCGTCACATGCCTGGGGACGCATCTGGAGCGTGACATGACAAAGAGTCAGCAGAGGGTCATTATGGAGCCTACCATCAGATCACTAATGCCTCTATCACACACACATCTGAGCAAAAATGCCTGACTAATTGTTCTTCCTTGACGCATCAGTAAACACTCTTTATTTTTTCATTTAGCTGCTTTTTTTAATGTTACTAATGAATGCATTCGTTCTCCATTTAAATTTGCAGTAATGTAAAGTGAAAGACAACATGACATTAATAAATGAGAATAAATAAGATAATATTAATAACCTAATTAAATGCTGATGGATTCAATTCAAAGTCTCAAAGTATTTTAAAATTCAATTTAACAGCTTAATTTGGAAATACATCACTTTATAGAAGTCATTCCAAATGCATATTACTCCAAATTGACTCCAATAAGCACTTAATGGAAGGCGATACCAAGCAGTGCATCCTAAAGTTAAAATGGTGTCAAAATACCACCCATGAACAGAAGCAACTGGCTCGGATCGCAGTGACTGACAGGACAGAAGCGTTTGGCTCCATCTACCCATAAGGCCCTCATCTTTTTCACCCCAATCGACAGGTCTGTCATTAACACGTTCATTTATCTCTTCCCAACCATTTCAAGCGGGCGGCGGAATGGTTATAGAGAAAAAACGAAGTCTACGGCTGCTCTCGTAAACAGTTCATTCCTCCTGCCCCGTGGTGCCATTTGCTCGCCGGGGGCATCTGGTCTTCTGTTGGCTTCAGTGCACATCATAGCAGGCATTTTAAGCCCTGGAGCGGTACAGAAACCTTGTAAAAGAAAGTATCTGGTGACGATTGTTTTGAAAAGCGTCCTACTGAAAAGCATTTTGAGGATGACAGTCCTCTGCCTGAAATAGCAACAGCAACACTGCACTGTCAGGGTGAAATATGTCTGCTGTCATCTCTCTATCCTCTGACCAGAGGATCTAAAACACACACACACACACACACACTCAGGCAGATTTAAACCATAGTGGGACGTGCAAAACTGAATTGCCCTCGTAGCATGCTAACATATTTTTTAGGTAGATGGCTGCATAACAAAGTCATCTCTCTGCCAATGTGCAAATCATTATCTAAAGGACGTAACAACAGCAAACGCACAAAGACAACAGTACAATGACAGTCAATAAAGACACATTTATGCAACACAGGTGCGCACACATTCTGTATAGGCCTTGTGGAAGCAAACGGGGCAGATCACATGGGGTCTGAGCTATAAGGAGTAAAATATCGCTGCAAATCCTCTCTCTGATTTAATACAACCACCTAAAATCACTTCAGCGGCCAGCCTGGCATTTAGAACTGGAGGTAAATATATCCCACTAAAAAGAGCACAGCATACCCTTCCCAAACCCCAACATAATACCTCTGATCAATATTTCCCAACAAAATTTATTAGATCTTGTTTCTGAATTATGAGCTTGAACTGACACATACATTTACACACCGATGCACTCTATTTTCTCATACGGCACAAATAAACTCGACACGGGTTACAAGACCTTTACATCAGCGGGGGCCAGTGTGAGAACATTTTGGGCTGGTTGACAGCAGGGTTATTATAGTTAACTAAAACTGAAAGCTTTACTTTTTTTATTTGAAATAAAATTAAAGTTAACTAAAATAAAATCTATAACAAAATTAAACTTAAAGATAAAGTTAAATGTATTTGAATTTAATTTCAGCAAGGGAACATTCCATTTTCATTTAGTTTAACTTGTACTCAAATTGATAAAACAAATAAAATTAATAAACTATATACACAAATAAGTGTTAAGTTATAGTTTTTTTTTTAAATCTGCTAAATGTAATTTTTTAGAAATTCTTAAAATGAATATTCACTTTTCAAACTATACATTCAAATATTAAGATGCATAAATTCACCTACAGCATTTAAAATTTAGTTTGTAGTGTTTAATTTATATAGACAAAACAGAATTTTAATATCAGCAATTTATGGGTTAACAATCATAATACTAATATTGGCTAGTAATATAACTGTATTGTCCAGAATTTTAAGAATTGAGAATTTTGGTATACATAAATATTAGTGGTGTCAAAATTAGCGCGTTAACGCATGCGATTAATTTTTTCTGATTAATGCGTTAAAAATATTTAACGCAATTAACGCAGGGGCGGGGCTAAGGTTGGCCACCCCATTCGCAACTGCTGCCTCTGTCTCTTTTTCCTTGAAAAGGATTGCGTTTATTTAGATGCAGAACGTCTTTATGACCACATCAAACGGGAGACGTTTCAGACGCTCTAACTTCACCTCCGCGCCAGGCGCGAGTCAAACGAGCGCGGAAAAGATACTGTGCTCGTAGCGCGCGCTCTTCAAATACACGCACAAAGGTGCCGGCGCGCGCTGTAGCCTGTATCATTTCATATCAAACAGCGAAAGAAACTACGTGCATGCAATGTCCTAGTTATGCCGTCAGTTAAGGCATGAAGTTACCAAAAAAGGCGATTAAAGCTGCCTTAAAACTGCGTGCATGCATGCAATATGTTATATATGCGTCACATTTAAGAACATGCCTTTGAAATGGTTTTAAAAACTGTCCTGAGGCACCCCAGCACTGTCTCCCTCATCTAAAACACCAGATTCAACTCGTCCGTGCATTAGTAGAGACTTTAAGACCTGAAGTGGGTCAGAAAAGGTAAAGAGAGTTGTGAGAAAATAAGACGCATGTCAGATCCGCGTCACGTTCAGCAGCAGCAGCTTTTAAAGCTATAGCAGGCAAATAAGCTAATAACCAGCTGCTGTGATGTCTATTAATCCAAGAACCAAAGAAAAAAAAAGAGGAAATCAATAACTTTTATAGCTTTAATGGGTTCATCTATATTTAATTTAGAATTTAGTGTTTGGTAAGTATTCATTTTCTGTATATTTCTGCTGAAGGACACAAGTAGCTAAATATGTAATTTATTATAATAGGTTCATGTGATGATTGTTTTAAGTTCACTTAAATTAGACGTTAAGTCTAATAAATGTTCAAATTTATAGATCTAAATTATACTGTAATGCTGACTGGCTACAGTCAATGGTTAAATATTCAGGGGAAAAAACTATTTTATAGAGACATCAGTAGTATTGATATCAGTGATGCTGGCCTTCATTCATAAAAAAGATGCCATTAAAGAAATAATAAAAATATACTGTCTTTATGTTGTTTGTACATTGCACATTTGAAGATTAAATGCGAAATTGCAATATAAAAGTATATTTAAAAACTTTGTTAGGTGGAATTAATCGCGATTAATTTTAGAAAAATGTGCGATTAATTAGTTAATTTTTTTAATCGATTGACAGCACTAATAAATATATATTAAAATACTATACTACTGTCTAAATAAATTTTAAATAAAACACTAAATTAATCATAACAACAATAATTTATATATTATAATATTTTTTATAAAAATTATAGATATTTTTTTTCCTTAAATAGGCACAAAATAAAGGATGATGGATAATGTTTTTTTAATTAATTGTCTTTGTTCTAATTGACTTCAGAATCAACAAGCGGTTCTGTTTTATTCCCAAAGGAGGCTGTGGTGTAACATAACACTATGTTCTACAGTTTACTGAACTACATCATTGGAAAATTGAGTGACACCTCAACACATGCAGGGTGATATGATTCTTTCCACCTGTTCATTATCAACAGTAAAACCAGTATCTCAATGAAAGATGAATGTTACGTTAGAGCTAAACTGAAGCGTTTGAGTAAGCCGCATGGGGAAACAGGCAGCAAACGTGCGTCATTAAATCAAACACAACATTAAAAGAGCCTGCAGAAGGCATTAGTTAATAATAACACCTCACTCACGATGCCGGCCTAAATTAAAAGGTGCAAAGCTCTTGAAGGAACTCGTGTGAGGAACGTGAAGCTACGTGAAGCTGACTGCATCTCGCGCCCAAATCCAAAAATATGCTTTGGGCCCTGTGACTATTTGTTAAGTCCAGTGATATCAGGAGCAAATCCCCAACCAAAAGACCACAGGGTCAAACGGTGCGTGCAACAATGCCTACAACGGGGGAGGAGGGCACTTACATCTTATTCTGGGAAGGTTAAAAATGACATTTGTAATTCGGACAACTGGACGTGTCGTCTGAGAGAGCAGCAAGGAAACAATGCTTACTCAGATGACACCTAACTCACCACGACAGCCCATCTCATCTCACCAACAGCCGCTCGAGATCTGTAGAATTCATGGCACAAGGACATGGCATCCATGACAGCATAATTCGTTTTGTTTTACCTTTTTGATCTCGTCTACACTAGGTAAAGAGGGGTCCGAATTGGCAGCAAGGCGGGGTGAGAGGTCAGGCTAACTAACGTTCCAGAACCATCAGCAGTCCGTAGCGACAGAAGTTGTAAACATCACTCGATTAACCCTGGACCCAAACCCCCTCCCCAGATCCACAGCTGAAGCTCCGCTTTTCACACTGGCCGCCGCACAAAGAGCTGAAAATAAAATTTAGGCACATCAATCAGGACGGACCCCTCAGCATGAAACCCTAAACGCCTATTCCATGGCATGCATCTCATACCAGCGGAGTACAGGGCTCGCACCAGAACAAATGTTTCCCTGGAAAGGTCAAGGGCCACAGAACGTCACTTCACAAGCGCTAGTAAAGGCTAAAGGCGCACGGCTCTTACTAACTGGCCTGCAGGGGGATTTCCCCAAATTGTCAGAGCAAAATGAGCTAAATCACAACGGCTTAAGCTAGTTTTAATAAATTCCAAACTGCATTCAAAATGAATCTGAATCTGCAGTCATGTTTTACAGCAGAAATATAAATCACTTTGATGACCCTGACTGTGTCTATAGATTACAAGCATAAAACACAATGACACACAAATATCACTTTTAAGAACTTCTGCAGGGTATATAAATAAAATTGAAAACCAAACAATAAATCTAAAACACTTCTCTTTCACAAACTAGTGAGGTGGTGTTGAGGTTCACAAATAAAGGGTGCTAGGGGAACCGAAGAAATTTTTTAGGAAATATTATATATATACATTATATATATATATATATATATATATATATATATATATACACACACACACACACACACACACGAAGAGTTCATTTACAAAAACGGATAACTTTTTTTTTTTTTTTAAATTGTGCATTCCAAGTAATATCAATCAAACTGCAGTTGGGTTGTTTTGATTAAGTAATAATAACTTAAATACAGGTGATTTACAAAATTAAAGTTCATCGAAAGTATGTTTTGTCTTGGTTAATCTTTGTAATCTCCTCCGACGACAATGTAGATGCCTGACAAACGTTGTTGTTGTGATCATAGACTGTATGGATGTGATTACACGCAATACACAGAGATTTTCCCTCACCATTGTAACGCGCTGCTTTTGCAAGGCTCCGTGAAAATGTTTCAGCTTTTATTTTCCCTTTTCGCCCTGAAGAAGATATCACAGGTTCATCAAGTTCATCGAAATTATCCATCCTCGATCACTTCTGGGATCCTCACACTCGATCAAAGTCAGCTTTGACGAAATTCCTCACAGCTAACACGTCTTTTCAAAGCGAAAGTAGCCTTGTCACCTGACCAGAATACAGCACGCCAATTCGATAAAATGGACTTATCGGCTTCCGTTCAAAAACAACAACGGCGTTTGTCGGCTTCTGCAGTAAAACGTGAACTCGCAATGCCTTGAAAGTGGACAATCAACAAAAGACATCAACAAAACAGCGTGGAAATAAAATGTCATGTAGCATTTCATTTAACTCAGCAATTCATCAGTGTCCACAGCTCGTTAGTTCACTAGAGAAATGAAGTCTAGAGGAGCATTTCGCAAAATATTACACCATATACTCATTATATTTTACTAAACCTGTTAGTCTTAATTTAATGTATGTTTAAATTAATCTGTTATGAAACATGCTATGACAGCCAGTGTGTTATATTTTAACAAATAGCCTAGAAATTTTATTATTTATAAATTAATTTAAAAACTGCATTATGTGCAATTTACATGTTTTTTAAATTGAGTGTTGATCATCTATTTAAAAATAAATAGTAAATAAATTTAAGTTTGGGTTAAGTTATTAGGCCTAATTGTAACATTATAATGTAAAAGGGCTCCCTATAGTTTTAAGCATAAGCTGAGGTAGATTTTTATCACTAACAAAACTTAAACTATAACTAAATGTATTTAAAGAAAGAGCAACTTGTTCAGTAAACCACTGTTTATTAAAAAAAAAAAAAAGTTTAGTTTTTCCCCCTGCTGTACCGA
>JAFVLL020017074.1:0-5000 GCA_021397915.2 Tor tambroides
TAGCGAACTATGGTGGTAAGTCCTATTGAACTCTATTGGTAACGACGGAACTTGCGACCATAGTTGCTTTTGGGAAACGCACCCCTGTTTGGTGTAGCTGAGCCCACTGTGTAATTCAAACGCGCAGAGAACAGAGCGGTCATCTGGAGACAGGGATGGCAATCGAACAGACACACAACGCTTCATAACTGGATGCTTCTTTGAACCTAAAAACCTTATTTATAAGCTTTAATCGATATGTTACGAACGCCAAAGGTTAATTAATGTACTATCTCGGACGTACATTAGTTTGTCGTGGTCTGGTCAGGACTTGCAATGGACTTTAACGCGCGCGGACCGCAAGGGACGTGTACAATCAACAGAAGATAATCGACATTTCAACGACATTGTTATGAGGGACCGACTGGCTGATTTGAATGAGGCAAGTGATTAATAATAAACCAATTACACTAATTGTTTACATGGTCAATAATATATTTATATCAATGTTTTTACTTACAAAAATTCAACACTTAAAGTAACACATATTTGTGAGTAACGTTCTCTGTTGTGTATGTGTACTTCCCATGCTCATATCAGTGTAGTGGTCTTTCTCCATTCTTGAAGCATGTGTATCTTTGTGGCTTGTTTTAGGGCAAGCAAAGTGCCAGTGAAAATGGGGGTGTCACTGTGTCCATGGAGAGAGATGGCTTCATGCAGGACTTTTTCAGAAAGGTAGTCATTCACCTGTATGAAAGGTGCTCCTCTTCTGTATACTATATATTGGTGATGGACCTTCCATAGGGACACATTAAGATGCATTAAAATTTCTGTCCAAATAATCTTATTCTGAAAATCTGATAATTATTTTCATGTTTGCTTATTTGTATACTCTTTTGGTATTTATGGTATGTGTATATTTTTGAATTGCCTTTTATTTGTATATTTTCAGTTGTATTTTAACTGTAGTTTTAGTAATATATGTGCTTTTGTTAACTTTAGATTTATTTCAGTTTTTATTTTAGTAATTTTAGTACTTCAAATTATTTTATTTTAGCTGGCTGCCAGGTAATATTTCTGATTAAGCACTTTTTAGATAACGTGTTTCATTTTATTTAAACTTTATTTCAGTTTAATATTTTTGGTTTGTTTAAAATAACAACACTGAAATCAGCACTTTGAATGCATAAATTAAATAATTCGGAGGCAGAATTCCAAGGCAGGAAGGCATCAAAGCACGTTCGAATACAAATTCTGCTTCACTTCCTGTCTCTGGAGGTACCTTCTTCTGATCGAATTTTGAAGGCAGCATAGATGTATCCTCCACTGCCTTTGATATCCCACAATCCTGTGTGTTCCATTCTGTGACGGTTGAGCTAAAAAATAAAGATGGCGTCTGAAAGTTGTGTTTGGTGGTCAGTTTTTTTGTAAATATGTATTTCTGACTAACTTTTTGCACTTTTGATGTTATTTCTAGTGAGAAATCAGTATTATAGTAAACAAATATTCCTTTAGTTATCACCAAAACTCGTTCTATTTTGTTGTAGATCATTAAACCGTTACGCTGCCTCAGAAGCCTGTCCAAAATCAGTTTCGTGAGGTGCCTTCGTGCAAAAACGCTGCCTGCAAAGTCATTGCCTCACAAGGCAGCAAGTCAGCTGCCTAGGCTTTCGAATGCAGCCCATGTCTAGAAGTACACTAAAGTAAAACCATTATAGAAGACTAAGCTTCTGAACTTTATGCTTTATTTCAGGTGGAGGAGGTCAGAGGTGTCATTGACAAGATCTCCTCCCTAGTGAATGAGGTGAAGAAAAAACATAGCGTGATTCTTTCAGCCCCAAACCCTGATGAGAGTAAGTCACCTTTACTCAAAGACTGTGAAATCTGAGCAAAGTGACAAGGTGGTGCAGGTTAGCATGTTGAAGTGGTTTATGAGCTATCACCATTGAGCCCTTGAGCGAGGCACTTAACCCCAGGTTGCCACAGTGAGATGTCCACTGGGGTTAGAGACTTTCACACTGTGCTTAATGGATAGTTCACCCAAAAATGAAAATTTTGTCATTATTTACTCACCCTCAAGTTGTTCCAAGCCTGTATGAGTTTCTTTCATCTGTTGAGCACAAAAGAAGATATTTTGAAGAATGTGGGTAACCAAACAGTTGACTGGAAGTCATTGATTACCAGCAACTGTTTAATTACCAACATTCTTCAAAATTATCTTTATGTTCAGCAGAAGGAAGAAATTCATACAGGTTGAAACAAATTGACAGTGACTAAATAATGACAGAATTTTCATTTCCTGGTGAACTATCCCTTTAAGTATTATTTAACATCTTTTTTAACCCGTTTTAAGGCCAGTTTTAGTGATGTTTCACCTTCTTCATTGTGATAGTGGGTTAAAATGACACCACAGCTAGTTTATACTGATTGTTATTTGAGTTGTAAATTTATCCAAATTACTCACTTCATTTTAGCTTTCAACATCTTTTTTTATTACGTAATGGATGACAATGGTTTTGCGTAATTCTCCTGTTGTCTTTGACTGAGCGCACATTCAAACTTTCCGTCATTCATATCCACTCACACACATAAAAAAAGCAACTGATACTCAGGGTTTAGTTATGAACAAAGAAATAGTTTTATAACTCTCTGCCCAGCAGCACATAGCCTTAAAACAGCACAAGACCATGGGCTTCCTCAGCCGGAAATATCACATCACATTATTTTATACAAGTACACCACTGGAGCAGCCAGGAAACTGCTTTAGGGAAAACATTTTTCACATGCATTGTACGCACACCCACCGTTTTACTTGAAAACATTTGTAATATTGTGCGGATTGTGAATGGTGTTTACTCATATTGACTATATGTATAAAAAAATCATTGAAATGAATAGGAAAAAGAAGACCTCTTAAAAGTTACTCTAGGGAGTCAAGTTTGGACATGCAAGGAATTGTAGTTTTCCCATCACGTTCTTAATTTTCAGTGAGTGTGTTGGGTTAGTTTTGCTGTTGCTTGCAGGGCGTGTGTAGGATATGCAGGCAGGAATGTGAGATGGAGATAAAAACAACTGCAAGGGTGTGAGGGTGTTTCTGCAACAAACTCTATGCTTGTTTTTCTTCTATTTCTTTGAGATGTATGTTCAGTGAATCCTCAAGTTAATAGTAAAATTGAATGATCTGTTTGAGGATTGTACTAATGGATGTGTAGTATTTCTCCTTTTTAAGGGTCAACACAGCCATCTGTAGTCATTTTCCTTCCATATACCTGCCTGCATTTTATATTAACACATATAACACAGGCAATATTTCTCCAACATGACATGTCATAATGTAAAAGTGCTTTAGAGGGGCACAATTTTTCTGTAACAGTTATCTGTAATAATAAATTAAAAAAAAAACATATTTTGATAGCTGATGGTTGATTTGTAGTCTGGCATGTGTGAGTTGTATATCAAGTGAACATCAGGCCCTGAAATATCAGGAAGGAGCCTCTATATAATTTAATATTTTAAATAAACGATAATATATTTATATACAAAATAGTGTAATATAAATATATTTACTGAAAGAAGTCTCTTATGCTCACCAAGGCTGAATTTATTTGATTAAAAAAAAAATTACTCCATTCTTCAGTTTCACATGATCCTTTAGAAATCATTCTAATATGCTGATTTGGTGTTCAATAAAAATTTCTTTAAAATGAATGTTGAAATTCATTTTTTTTAACTACTTTTTGATGAATAGACAGTTTAAAAGAACATAATTTATTTGAAATCTGAATGTTTTTACTGTCACTTTTTATCAAATTAATGCATCCTTGCTAAATAATATTATTAATTTCTCTTATTCTAAAATATGTCTTTGCTCTCAGGGACAAAAGAAGAGCTGGAACATCTCACAGTGGAAATCAAGAAACATGCCAACTTTGTCAGGACCAACCTTAAATGTGAGTTGGATGTTCTGCTTCTGTCTGTTGAGGATAGTGAAGATAAGAGTACCAATGTTCTTGGACAGGAAATGAAGTTTTCTTCTCATCTATTTTCTCCTTAGCAATGCAACAGAATCTACCTCCAGATGAACAGATGAATCAAGCCTCAGTGGATGCACGCATTCAGAAAACACAGGTGTGAAATCTGTCTCTTCTTTTTCATCCAACCATCCAGTACGGTTATATTTTTAATCCCAAATTGATTTAGGCCTTGTCCACACTAATACGTTTTCGTTTGAAAACACATCCTTTTGTCTACGTTTTGGCCTTCAGTCCACACTGAGACAGTGTTTTCTTGTTGACGAAAACAAAGCTTTTTGAAAACACTCTCCAAAGTGGATAAATTTAAAAATGCAGTTTTCGCGCTGTAGTGTGGACGGTGAAAATGGAGGTATTTGAAAATGATGATGCATGTTTAGTCATGTGACGCGTATTGTATCTAGGTTTATACTGGTATTGTGCCTGTTTTGTGCTATTCACTTTAGCACCTTTGCTAAAATGTGTGACTTTGTACACTGTTCATATTACAGTCCTACAAAGATGACAGAAAATTTACTTGCAATTGCTGTCCTACAGCAAAACGTGAGAGCAGTTGTATTTTAGATCAAACATATAATCGCGAGTTGAGTGTGACCTGGACGTGAGATATTTTCCGAAATAAATTATCCTGCCAAATGAATGTCTGTATCATCTCAGTGACCTTTTTGTGAGGTTTTACGCATTCGCAGCAAAGTGAATTTCGTATTTTCCTACATTTCAGTGTGGATGAGAAAGTTTCAGAAAACGCTTAAAAACGCTAGTGTAGTCGGAGAGCATTTTTAAGTGAAAACGCTGTTTTCAAAAGTATCCGAATTAATGTAGACATAGCCTTATTGCCCTTCCCCTTACGGGGAAGTCGTGGCCTAATGGTTAGAGAGTCGGACTCGTAACCGAAAGGTTGCGAGTTTGAGTCTCGGGCCGGCAGGAATTGTAGGTGGAGGGAGTGAATGTACAGCGCTCTCTCCACCCTCAATACCATGACTGAGGTGC
>JAFVLL020017074.1:10000-16471 GCA_021397915.2 Tor tambroides
ACCATAATGCCTATATATATGTTCGATGGTAAAGAGAGGAGAGTGTTTTAACTCTCAAAACGTGAATTAGGCTACACATTTTGAGGGAGATGGCATGAAGGCTATATCAGAGCACAGTTAAATTATTTAATCACAATCTATTTATATCTATACAATCCTGTCTTTTATCTTTTAAACGGTCCAGATTGGTACATCTTTTAGATGCTGGACTTGTTAGTTTTGACTGCAAAGTTCTATATTATGTTCAATATGAACTTAACGAAAGACTTAGTTCTGTGTGAAATTATAGAGCGACACGAAAGTAAGAGCATTATTTTTGTTAATTTTTTTTATTGTCGGATTATCATACAGAATGACACAGTTTTGGCTGTCATGGTGTGTGCATGAATGAGTGTGAAATACCTATAATTAGGCTACGTTGCTTATTCTGATCACTTATATTGGGCACTTTTTTGCATTTAAATTCTGACTGTTGACACTGAAAATGATACATGTGTTTTTCGAGGGTATCGGTTAATTTCTTGATTGCCGTTTTGACAGTGTCTGCTTGCATATTTTAATCATATTTGGTAGTTCTCTTTAATGTATTTGCCCCGATTTGATCCATGGGAAATTTATCTAGCATTATATTTATATTATTTTGTCGTCATTATTTCGTTATAAGGAGTTAAAAATGGCTCTTATCAACCTTGATTTACATTCTATCACATTATTTTGACAGTTAAAGTTTTGGGCGGTTTTTGGGCGGGTTTTTGTGAGCTTTTGGGCTGGAAATCGTCCATCCAATCTGGCAACACTGATTTGAACCCAGTTTGAATGTGGTGACAAATGTTAGGAGAAAGTGAGTCATTTTAATGGTTTCAAAGAAAGAGTCACATGTTTTAATCAATGCCAGTTTATTTGCTTCTAAGCAATTACAAAAAAGTAATGTAAATTAACATTTAGTAATTCATTTCATACATAGTGAATTTTTCTGTGGTGTTTTTTTTTTTATCTGTCTCTCATAGAAACTGGTCTGTGTTGCCATTTGTGGAGCCGTGTGCAGCATCATTCTTCTCATCATCATCCTCATTGGAGTTTACAGCGATTAGTGACCTAGAGCAAAACGTTCTTCCCTTTAACATTGCTGTGCCTTTGAAAAAACGAGAGAATTGTCTTTTTTGTTTTGTTTCTTTGTCCTGCTGCTTACAATAACTCAAAAACTGCTCTTGAATTTATTACCGGTGAATTGTGTAGAAGGTGGCACTGATTTACGGTCAGAGACTTTCCTTTGTGACATTGCTTTGCCACTTCACTACAACAACCAGAGGTAATATTGTGTCTTTTTATTTATTTAATGCTGGTGAATACATTTTGCACAATTGAGTAATGTTTTGTAATAATACAATATGTAACATTGGGTACTTCATGCCTAGGGCGATCTGACTGACAACGTGGAGTTAATTACAATCCATCAAAGTGCACTTAAGGTATATTTTAATAACAAAAGAAATGATAATGTTTATATTCAGGAGTCACAAGTTTATTTCAGCTTTTACACAATGCTTTGACAGTGTTTGATATGACAGTTGGCTCCACACAATATGATGTCAGCTCTGTGAACAATGTTACAAAACATCTTTTATTCACTTAATGTTGTTCCTTTTTCTATCTTACATATGACTGACTTACAGGAATGTAACATATAGTCAAATTGCTCACAAAGTGTATTGTGAAATAAATGTGAGTTGCTCACTGCTCGAAGCTGCGGTACTGTCTATTTTTGTTATTGGTGAATGTTGAACACATACAATACTGTTCAAAATTTTGGAGTTGTAAAATGTTTCTTGAGCAGCAAATATGATTTCTGAAGGATTGTGTGACAAAAGACTTCATTACATCTGAATTCATTTATTTCCATGGTCTTTGCACTTTTGTATATGCAGAATATCAAATGCATACACTGTCCAGCAAGTCAACAATCCACCCTGTGTTGATGATGACATCACCGTTACCATGAGAACCTCAAGTATGTGTGACAAAGCTGAAGCAGGTGCTTACATTGATGCTCATGGGATTTTACCCTGGACACAGCAGCTGTGAAAATCTCCTTCAAACACACTAGACACACATTAGACAGTCTGGATAATGAAATCCATATGCACTTACACTCTATGATGAGAGCCGAATTAATGCCTCTAGTGACATGACACTTTCAGGACATCCTATCTCTGCTATTGAGCTGTGAGTGAGTGGGCAGAAGCACAGACGTTATGTAACTGAAATGTTCCTGCCTCAGAGACTGTAAGAGAGCATCCACATACACACACATATGAGAGAGAGAACCAGTGAGAAATAAATAAATTAAAATCTCACCTGACCTGGTTAGGATGAGTGAATAAAGAGATGAAGCTGAAAGGGGAGACAGTGATTGTTTGTAACAGTGATGAGACAGTGCTTTTTTCTCATTCTGTGTGTGAGTCATTGTTTGGCTGAGCAGCAGCTTACTGGAAACCACAGAGAAGGACAACAAGAAAACGTGAGTGCTTGCATAGGTATGAATGAGGATTTGCGTTTTGGAACTTTTAGAGAGGTTGGTTTTCAAATGAAGCCAAAAGGTACCATATTATTGAAGTTTTAATTTAAGTTTCTTGCGTACTACAGAGCCCCACACATGACATGTGGGAAATGTAGCCTATGGTCACAAATTAGTAAATCATGGCCACGTTTTACTAAAACGTAGGGACGAATTGTTGATTCGTGGCAACAATAAATATATTTTTGTACGTACATCATGTGCAGGGCTCTATACGTTCTGTCACAATAAGGCCAGATTCGTGTACAACTACTGAAATTACTTCTGGAATACACATATTCACACGTTCAACTTTGACTTATTAATCTGACTAGTTCTTTGAAACAACGAAAAATTATGAGCTGGTTGTTCATTTTAAATACTGAGCACAGAATCAGGTTAATTTTGTAGAGAATAGACGGACAGGGGTGATGTACGTAAATATCACAAACTGAACAAAATAGATTAAAACCACAAATTATTTGGGGACATTTGTCAATAAAGCACGGAAGTTTCAGTTTAACTCTTAAGAAGAAAACGTCAATAGCATGTCGCCTACTTATATGCTTATGTGAAAAAAGAACAGATGAAAAATTCACACATTGTGTAATTGATTTGTTGGTCAGTGGTTCAGTCAAAGAATGTTTAATTGTTAATGGATTACATTGTGCCACCTCAAGCTTCGTTAAAAAAAGTTATTAAAATATTTTGGGATGCACATTAATGTTCAAAAGTTTTTGAGCAGCAAATCAGCATAATAGAATGATTTCTGAAGGATTGTGTGACACTTAAGACTGAATTAATGGCTGCTAGAAATTCAGCTATGCTATCACAGGAATAAAATACATTAAAATATCATTAAAAAAAGTTATTTTAAATTGTAATAATATTTCACAATACCTTTTTACTGTATATTTGATCAAATCAATTCAGCCTTGTTGAGCAAGGCATATTTTAAGAACGTCTTTCAAAAACATTTAAAAAATCACAACTTTTGTCCAGTAGTGTATATATTACTTAAAATAATAATAATAATAATAATGCATTTTATTTATCATGCGCTTTTCTTAACCCAAACCGATACAACAACAAGCATAATAGTTTACAACAATAAGCAACACAAAAAGAAACAATTAAAACATACTCAAGTACAGTAAGCAGCTTTAAAAAGATGAGTCTTTAAAGATTTCTTAAAACAGTTTAAGGTTGGAGAATCTCTAATTCCTGCTGGTAGAGCATTCCACAATCATGGAGCTGAGACAGAGAAAGCTCTTCGACCCATAGAGTTTCATATGGTTATTGTCATATAGGCATGACAATAACCAGGTTGACAATGTTATAGTTCTTTTAGGTATTAATAGTCCTGTGCTCAAGGTCATTACATTACAAGGTGTTTGTTAGAATGATTTCATGTCAATTCTTCTACAAATACCCTCTTTTTAGTTGTTTACGGTACAAAGTTAGGTAACTAGCCTATTTAAGATTGTCCTCTACTAAAAAATAAATAAATACATAAATAGTTTTAAAATACAAACATTTCAAAAATGGAATAAAATATACTATAGTTTATACTTCAAGGAAAATTTGGGATTTTTTTTTTTCTTTGTTCCTGCAGTTTTCATCATGCATGCAGAAATGTGCTCTCCCCTGTCATTGTTAATTGTTTAATTACAACACGAATTCTGGAAATGTTGGGACGTTTTTTAAATTTGAATAAAATGAAAACTAAAAGAATTTCAAATCACATGAGCCAATATTTTATTCACAATAGAACACAGAACACACCCCAGGACTGTTTGTTGTGTTTTCTCCCTCTTGTGCCCATATTTGGTCGTTCCTGTTCCTGTCCTCGTTTGGGTCATTATTAGTTACCCATCATCACCTGACTGTCACTCACTAGTTACCCTTTATTAGTTGTGTTCAGTTCTCAGTTCATTGTCCGGTCTACTCCATCCCTACGTGTGTTCTGCCTGTCTGTCCTGGATTTACCCTGTTGTGGATTATTAAAGACTGTTTGCATCATTCATCTCCTTCTTCGTGCGTTCATTCCCACCGTAGCGTGACAGAAGACCGGACCAGGAAGTGATAGTGTGCGGCGTGTGTTCCCGCGTTTTGTTTTTCCATTTTGCCAGTTTTTCTTTTGAGTTTTTATGTTCGACCCAGAGCCCAGCCTACCACCACCCCGCTTTGCGGAGCTACAGTTTGAGCCCACCGATGACGGAGAGCCAGAGCCCACCGCGGCCGGCGAGCCATCGCCAAACGGAGCAACGGAGCTGAGGATCGCTGCGGAGCCAGAGCCTGTACTAACCAGGTGCACGTGCTGGCTGCTAGACATGCAACGGTGGAAGTGTCAGTAGGGAGCGAGGGTACGGAGGAAATCCCCGCCAACTGCGCCACCGCTGAGGGTGAGTAGAGGCAGGACTCTTCTTTCACCATCACCACCGCTGTCTCCTGGCAGCCCCTTAGCTCACCCTCAGCCCACCATCTGCCAATCTCCATCGGCGTCATGGCTGGAGGACCCCTTGTCTCTGCCTCCAGCCTCTGAGTACTGGACTCCGCCTTGGCCCTTCGACCCAGCGGCTCCACCTCGGCTCCTAGCTCCCTCATCTCCACCGTGGCCTGACAGTCCACCAGCTCCACTGGGCTCCCTCGTCCCCCCAGCTCCGCCTTGGTCAGTTGTCGACCATCCTTCGCCTCGTCCCTCCATCCCTCCGGCTCCGTCAGGCTCCTCCTTCCCTCAGGCTCCACCTCAGTCCTCTGTCACTCCGGCTCCACCGCGGCCTTCCGGATCCCCGCCTCCGCCTCAGTTGCCGAAGCTATCTGCTCTGCCTTGGCCCTCCGGATCCTCCCCGTCGCCCTGGCCCATCGGCTCTCCGTCTCCGCCTCGGGCTCCACCACCACCTGCTCCGCCGCCGTCGGTCGGCCCCCTGGAGTTGTCAGCCTTTCCTCCACCATGGCTCCACCATGGGCCACAATCATGGCTGCGGCCTGGGTCCGCTCTGGCTCCTCCCTGGCTCCTCCCTCCGTCTGATCCACCTGTTTCCTTCATGGCTCCTCCCTCCATCACCACCCTGGACTCTGTTGGTCGTCCTCCTCTCGGGAGTCCATCCTCCATCCAAACCTCCACCTGCCTTGCCTGCCTACCTACCAGCTCTTTGCCTTCCCCTGTCACCATCCCACATCCACTCCTTTATCCTCCTCCTAAGTCCCCCTCTGTCCTTCCCTTTGTTGTTCCTGTGGCGTGAGGTCGCGCCTTCCGGGAGGGGGGCGAACTGTCACACCCCAGGACTGTTTGTTGTGTTTTCTCCCTCTTGTGCCCATATTTGGTCGTTCCTGTCCTCGTTTGGGTCATTATTAGTTACACATCATCACCTGTCTGTCACTCATTAGTTACCCTTTATTAGTTGTGTTCAGTTCTCAGTTCATTGCCCGGTCTACTCCATCCCCCTACGTGTGTTTCTGCCTGTCTGTCCTGGATTTACCCTGTTGTGGATTATTAAAGACTGTTTTCATCATTCATCTTCTTCATGCGTTCATTCCCACCGTAGCGTGACAACAAATGTTTAAACTGAGAAATTTTACAATTTTATGCACAGAATGAGCTCATTTCAAATTTGATGCCTGCTACAGGTCTCAAAATATTTGGGACAGGGGCATGTTTACCATGGTGTAGCATCTCCTCTTCTTTTCAAAACAGTTTGAAGACGTCTGGGCATCGAGGTTATGAGTTTCTGGAGTTTTGGTGTTGGAATTTGGTCCCATTCTTGCCTGATATTGGTTTCCATCTGTTGAAGAGTTTGTGGTCGACTTTGACGTATTTTTGTTTAATGATGCGCCAAATGTTCTCTATAGGTGAAAGATCTGGACTGCAGGCACTCTTCTACTACGAAGCCATGCTGTTGTAATAGCTGCAGTAT
>JAFVLL020017075.1:0-12822 GCA_021397915.2 Tor tambroides
TAATGACCACAGCGTGGAAGGGAGAACTCAGTCACTTTCTGCTTTTGGAATGTGCTGTAGTTGGAGTTGTGTCTGTTCACTGAGTCTCTACATAGGTGTTCTCTAACCTCATCAGGCATTATAGGAGAAAATTTAGAGCTGTTAAACTGGCAAATGGAGGTTTCAAAAAGTATTGAATAAAGGGTGCCGTTAATTGTGGCCAATGTGTATTCCCCCCTCTATTTCAGGGGGAAGTCGTGGCCTAATGGTTAGAGAGTCGGACTCGTAATCGAAAGGTTGCAAGTTCGAGTCTCAGGCCGGCAGGAATTGTCGGTGGGAGGAGTGAATGTACAGCGCTCTCTCCACTCTCAACACCACGACTGAGGTGCCCTTGAGCAAGGCACCGAACCCCTAATTGCTCCCCGGGCGCTGGAGCAATGGCTGCCCACTGCTCCGGGTGTGTGTTCACGGTGTGTGTGTGTGTGCATTTGTTCACTACTCACTGTTGTGTGTGTGCACTTGGATGGGTTACAAGCAGAGCACCAATTTTGAGTATGGGTCACCATACTTGACAATACGTCACAACTTTCACTTTCTTTTTTTCACTAGAGAAAAACATTTATTTCATTATATCATTAACATTTATATCATTAACATTTATTTAATGATATTTCCCCCCATTTTAAATTCGTATTATCCAATGAAAGGTTAGATTTTTGTGAATTTTTTCAATAAACGTTCAAAAGGATTAACAATGCAGATTAATTTTCACAGCCTTCTTTGATCATATTTACCAAGAGTGCCGATATTTTTGGTCATGAGTGTATGAAGCAGCTACCAATGCGATGCGATACGTTTCACCCTTATTACGATGCAGTGCAATCCGATTTCGATTCAATTCAACAAAATGTGATTCAACGCAACACTGCAATGGAAAAAAAATATGATGCACGCCTCGGTCTCCATAGTGTTGTGATACGTCATATTCATGTAGCAGCAGTGGTGATGAGAGAACGTGTTTGAGAAACAGTTTAGAGAGGAGAAATCAATCTACATATACAATTTTGGTCACAAATCATTGGTCACTTTCTAAATAATAAAAGTTAGAAATGAAGCGTCGCGATACAAATGCCAACTTATATCTAATGCATAATACTTTTTTTTAAATTGATGCATTGCATCATTAAATTTTATGCCAATGCACCGATGTGAATCGGTGAATTTTACCATCCCTAATACACATACATTTTAACTGTTTGATGTATTCCCTGGGAATCAAACCTATGACCAGCACCATGCTTCTACACTTTGGACTGTGCTGTATGTTTGGTTTTTTCTTTGTTTGTATCTATCATGCATTTGACATTTGTATATCTTATTCTGTCTCAGGTGTGGTCAATGGACGGTTACTTTAAGGGACGTCGTGTGCTGGAGTACCGCACAATGAACGACTTCATGAAAGGCCAAAACTTTGTGCAGCATCTCCTGCCCCACCCTTGGGCTGGTACGGGTCATGTGGTCTACAACGGCTCCCTCTATTACAACAAATACCAGAGTAACATCCTCATCAAGTACCACTTCCGATCCCGAAGCATCCTGGTGCAGCGCAGCCTTAGCGGCGCGGGCTACAACAACACCTTTCCCTACTCCTGGGGTGGATCGTCCGACATCGACCTCATGGCTGATGAGAATGGGCTATGGGCCGTCTACACCACCATTCCCAACGCTGGAAACATCGTCATTAGCCGTCTGGAGCCACAAAGCCTGGAAGTGCTTCAGACGTGGGACACAGGCTTCCCAAAACGGAGCGCCGGCGAGTCGTTCATGATCTGCGGCACGCTCTACGTCACCAACTCCCACCTGGCCGGTGCTAAGATCTACTTCGCATATTACACCAACACCTCAACCTATGAGTACACAGATATCCCCTTCCATAACCAATATTCCCACATTTCCATGATGGACTACAACCCCCGAGAAAGAGTGCTCTACACTTGGAACAACGGACATCAAGTCCTCTACAACGTCACATTGTTCCAGGTCATCAAAACAGCTGAGGACTAGGTCATGCAGACCTTACAAACACATTTGCTTATACACAAATGTACACACACTGATATGCCCACACACATATACACACACATTTATGTGGAGGAGGACATGACTAAAGCTTAGACTTTTTTACCGCATTCCAAACTTCATAGAGTGCTATTATTCATCTAATGTTCTGAGGAGAGCAAGATTGGTACTGGTACATAAACTGAGCCTTTATTTTCTTTCCTGTGATGATTCAGCATGAGTACTTTCTTTTTATTTGTGGACAAAGAATAAATAAACATCAAACTTTACCATTTTCAAGTTTCACCTTTTTCTTTTTCCACCCAGATTCCATTGGTTAATAATGGCCGCATTCTGTAGTCAAAAGTTTGAGTAAATGCTTGTTCGCTGAGTATTCTTTGTGAAATCTTTCACAAAGCCTTTTTCTAAACTCCAGCTGTAATATAACTAGAGATGTGCCGCAGCAGGACGAGCCAAGCTCCTCTTGAATGCCTCAGGAAGTGCATCCAGCTCCTGTTTGGTGTCAGCCATCCTGAGGAGAGACGTCAGTCAGGCGGAGCTCCGTGACATGAAGGGCTGAAAGGTGAGGTGGCGGAGGAAAAGAAATGAGAGACAGCGGAAGAATGAGAAAAAAAAAGCAAAGTATTCAGTCGGACAGATGAGGCCCCGGGCTACAGTGATGCCTGCTGCTGCTGCTGTTGTTGTTTGCGCCTGCCAAGTTGCAATCTGTTTCCATGTTTCTTTCGAGACACGCCTCCTCAGCAGGCTGTATAAAAATATTAAATTAGAAACTGTGGGCTTGTCCAACTACCTGCTAGATGTTATTTAATTTGAGTTAAGACCAAAGTATACTTCCCTCGTCCGGCTTGCAGACAGTCCATGTGACATAATTTTGTGACGCAGAAAATGCAAGTGCAAGCGTTATGAGTACTTGAAAAGAAAGATCCACCGTACACACCGAACCCATCCATCACCGTTCACGGTAAACAGAGCATCCGTACTGTTATTTTATTAAACCAAAACTTTATTTGTATTTTCAAAAATACTAAATGTAGTCTAAACTGCTAAATCAACTTTCTGATGTGAGAGACTATTAAAAGACATTAACATATAACCATCCTCAATTCCACATTAATTTGAAAACTTAGCCTGCCAAGCCACAATGATACAAGTATGAAGTAGGATAGACACTATTATTCCTAAACACCAGTCAACATGAGTAAAATGTGAGGAAGTCCACAAAACTCTGTGCTAATCCTGGCTGTGTGTAGCACCTGTTCTGCATGTTTGTCTGAAAGATCAAAATGTTGGAAACGAGCAGGTAAAGTTCATTTTGAACATTGTCTTAACAGGTTATGTGGCACATTTCAAAGCAGACTGTTTTGTGAATCTGTCATTTTACACAGAAATCTTAAATCACAGTAGAAAAAAAGCAATTACTTCAAAGGGACATAAACAAAATGGTCAAACTAAATGGCAAAACAATAAACCTTGACTAATGGTATGATATGACACCTTTAGCAGTATAAAGGTAAAGGTACTACTTGTCAGACAAGTGGAGAAAATCATTCAAATTCAGCAAACTGAGAGAATTTTCAGATGCCACTGTCTCCTCCTCAGTTCTCCTCTGTGAGTTCAGCACACTGTTGTTGCAAAGAGCAGCTGTGCATGAATCTCAAGGTCTGTTTCACACTGCATGCAAAAGAAGCACGTAAATGATGCAGCAGCCCAATTACAACAGCAGGCATGCATGATCCTTTCAGAAGAGAGTTTCTACTGTGCAACAGAACTGTGGAACTACACGGAAAATAAAGTGATTTTCGAGTTACCCCATTGATTTTTTTTCCTTTAGTAAATTATAAAATGACTATCGGGAGTTGGCCTTTAGGAATTACAAACTTGATCGTTGTGAAAGTGAATCCAAATGGTAATTAACTGACACGGCATGAAACCGAATCTGGTACAGTATACTGTATGGTCTATTGTGTTTCCCTTTTTTACAAATATTCCCACAGTGAAAGATAATAGGGAGAAAAAGTGATGAAAAGTAGGGAAATTCACTGTCTCCACAAAAATACACAGAGAAAATGTGAGTGAGAGAAACAATACACAAGAAAAAAAAGTGTTGTCCAGTGCAATAATTCATGGGGTATTGATTATTAAATCAAGTGAGCACATCACAAGAGAACTGTGTCTGTTGTCTTTCTTAGACCAGAATAAAAAGAAACTGCCACAACCTCACAAATTAACGCCTTAACGTTTCAGCATGTCAAAGTGGCATACTGTATGTGATGCTATATTTGCAGCGTAACCTCTTACAAAGCCGAATGTGCAACAAAAACACATTTGCAATTACATCTTCATTAAATGTGGTTACAATCTTTCTCAGACACTCTCCAAATGTAATTTCTAATGCATCTCAGGTGCATTTACTGTATACCGGGCTTTTAATGTTAAGTGTCATTCGATCATGATCTGATCACCAAAAATGCAGAGGGCCTGTTCATCATGCCTAAAAGCTCTTTTTTCAAACAATGTGAGTAGTTCACTGTTATTTTATATTATTTAAAAAAAAACTCCTTCATAAAACCCCATATTGCTTACAATTGTGCTGATAAATACCTTCATAGTGCATTTTCAACATATTTTCTTCTGAGATCACCATGCTATACAAGTCACAAAATCACTCCCTGTCAAATCTCCACTTGAAGTGCTGCTTAAGCGTGCAGTGTGAGTGCTGCAACCTGTTCATAAGACCGATTTTCATGTGGTGTAAAACAGGCTTTATGCAATTTACAAGGTAAGTAATGGGAAAATGATCTGTTGTGTGTCACACTGCAGCATCTAAGCCTGGTGAAGAGTTCTAAATAATTGTTTCATTTGTATACGTACAGGGAATTAAAGCTTTGATGCAGTGAGCCCGCTAAAAATAGAAATCGTGCTGAGAATGCAGCAATGCTTTGAAGCCGAGCTAAAGAAATCTAAAGAAAGCTGTACCCTCTCCCTTTCTTCTCCTTTCTCTTTCAGGCACAAACATGCACCTAGGCCTCATGAATCTTGATTGTGGGGGGAACAACATTAGCACAGTCACATCTCTTATTTGAGTGCCTCAAATCAGCAGGCATCCCTGCTGAATAAAAGATGAGCCTTTAACAGCCTCCATTGCATCTACACTGCGTCCTTCTCTTAACACTGCTCAAGCAGACTAGTGCGTTGGTGTCACGGTTCGCTCATTCACTGCTTCCTTCTCGTCCCGTATCATGTGCGTTTGTTGTGTGTGTGTGTGTGTGTGTGTGTGTGTGTGTGTGTGTGTGTAGGGGCGTGGTCGAGCTGTCACCGATCATCAGCGACTCAGCTGAGCCTTGTTACGGGGCCAGCTGCAGCTCATCACCATACCCCATAAATACTCACCTGTTTTCCCTATCCTTTGTCAGATCGTTGTGGATGTTTCCCGTGCTGTCTGTCTCCGTCTCCAGTTCTCGAGTCTTCGCCGTCTGCTGTCTGGTCTACAGTCGATGTCCCGCGTTGGTGTTTCTGTGTTCCTCGTCTGCCCTGGATACTTCGTTCCCCTCACTCACGGACCCGGCTCTTCACCACCACCCTCCAGCGTAGCCCATCCGGTCCCTGCGTCACCCAGCCTCGCGCCATCGCAGTCTGTGTTATCATCTGACTTTTAATAAATTGCTTATCTTTACCCGCAACTGCTTCCTCTTCTTTCCTCATGACAGTTGGGAGTCGGGACTACAGTAAACTTTCAATGGCATAAGCAAAGCTGTCTGTTAGCATCCTGCTGCATGTCTGTTTAAGTGATGGACTTGATGTGATGGAGAGAGACGGACTCATGGATACACCACCCTTGTGATCGTATGCGTCTACTTGTGTGTTTGTGCGAGTGAGACATCGGTGTGATTCACACAACATCTTCCGCTTCTCAGTGAGGCTGCAGCCGGCCCAGCATGCACTTCTGTTTAATTAAGACTTACAGCCCAAATGGCGGGCATGACAGCTGTTTCATACGCAGCCAATTAAAAGAGCCGCAGGCCCTCACTTCCACTGCAGTGTAAAAACACTCTGTTACTGTAAAATGGCACACTCTCCCATACACCCTTTCTTCTTCACATCCTAGAACAAATGAACATGCAGGGTCCACTCACTTTGCAGAAATTTGAGTAAAATTTCCTCTTTCTGGTAGGTTGTATGGTAACTTTCACTAGAGGCTGGCATTAGCATGTTGCTAAGACAACATAAAAATACAGCACAAACAAATATTGAGCAAGACGGATTTTAATTCAACTGAATTTCATTTGGTTGTGTTTAGAAATATTTATTACTTTTTGGTAGTGAATTAAGTATCTTTTTTCTTGTTGCAATGCATTCTGAGATTGATTACCCTGTTGAAAAAAACAGAATATGCCGGTTAGATATGTTTTAAAGCATGGCAGCTAATTTGAGCTGGTCCTTAGTTGGTCATGAGCTACAGTAGTCCTGAGCAGGAGCTAGTTGCTTAACCAGCTCATGACCAACTAAGGACCAGCTCAAACCAGCTGCCATTCTTCAAACCATACTTAACCAGCATATGCTGGGGGGTTTTTTCAGCAGCGTAAACAGTTCAATTCTGTAAATGGTTAAATATTTACAGCAGATTTGATATTTGGCAGAGGCTTAGATGGGACCTAAAGGTCTTGGATTGAAGCTATACATTTCAGTACTGTATATACATTACCTCGGAATCAAACCCAAACTTGGAACATAGGAACCAAGTGAGCTACAGTATTCTTAATGAATGCAAAATACAGTTTTATGGCTGCTAATAGAGTGTTTATGGCCAGTAAAGTTAGGAATATAAGAGGCCATTCACACGGAATGTGTTTTTGCCTGGGCAATAGAATGGGGAAAAAATGCGAGACACTGCCTTTGAGGAGGTTTTGCCTCCCTTGCCTCCTTGGAGGAAACGCCCATGCTCCATAATATCTATTAACGTTACAACCCATACTGTTAAACTTCACCTGGCATTGGTTTATGTTGTAGTGACAGCACTTTATCATCCAGCATCACTAGGTTTCTGCACTGAAATACCAAAAATAAAGTGGCATAACTGTTTGCCCTTCAATCTTTCTGCCTCCGATTGAAATTAATTCTGGCGCTCTCAAAAGTTTGCACAGCTGTTTTCCCCCCCTTGAGAAAGAGGTGTAAAAGAGGACAGATGAGAGGAAAGCAGGTTGTAATACGTTTTCATTCTCTTCCTTATCTCCCACGAGACACCCCTTCGTAATTGCCCTCGTAATTGCATTTTTTTACTCACATTGATTGGTACACCCAGCTCTAATTTCATTACATGCTGATTTGTGAAAGACAATAAAGCAGAAATATTTTGCAGCGAAACCACAGGTCATTTGTCTTTATAACCGTTCTGCTCGGACATGCCACACTCCACTAAAGCAATAAAACCATTACAGCTGGTTTAATATTATAAGGTTATAGTGAAATCCGGGTTTGACGTCATAGAGGGGATGCTGCAGGTGTGTGGGTCAGAGAGGTGGTTGTGGTGTCTGGGTCAACTCAGAATGGTTTCAATAAGAAGAGAACAAGATGAAGACAAGTTCATAGTGAGATCAGGTGGAATAAAGATGCACTGAGCCCCATAGCGGGGAAAAAAAATAAATAAATAAATAAAAACCTTTCCGGTACGAATGCTGATCGTTATCGGGTAAGAATAGGGTACGCTAGCCAAGCAGCTGTAATAGGAATCCAGCTGCTCAGCCAAGCCGTGCAGTCGGTGTGATTAAACCAGTAGCAGGACCGGAGCTTCACAAATAGAACATTCATAATCCGCCCTTGTCCGTCTCAGACGGTATTACCTCTATTTCGCTCACTCACAAACTCAAATTCTGCTCAGACCAACAGCTGCATTAAATTTGTGAGCAGACTCCATACTGTCAACTATCGAATTTCCCATACCCCTCCTCTCTAATACACCTCTCTCTCTGTGGGAAATCTGTTTTCTGATGGACTGCCTGCTTTCTCCCAGAACCCCTTGAGTGTGCCATCTGTGCTCGTGTTGTTGTGGGAGTCTGCGTAGGTGTGCGGGGGCTGGATAGACGGGCACAAACTAACCTACACCAACAACAGGGCAAAGCACTATGTTTTCAACAGATTAACCAACACTTTCGCTAGGGAAAACAGTCTCTGTTAGCTAGGACCAGACATTATCTGAAGACTTGTTTTTTTTTAGTTTTTGAGCTGACTTTGTCAACATGAACTCAAAATCAACTCAATTTACTATCTTTATACACATTCCTGGTCTTATTGTGAAGAATTCACCCACAGAAGTTGTTCTGGTTAGACTTTATTTTGGTAGTCAACCTTAGACATTCTATTAACTATAAGTAACTTTGCAAATACATGTCAGCTAACTCATTAATTTGCAACTACATGTCAAATAACTCATTGAAGTATTAGTAGATTGTTAGGGTTAGTGAATGGTAGCTGACATGTAGCTGCAAAGTTACTTACAGTCAGCAGAATGTCTAAAATGGACTATCGATATAAAGTGTTACTGTTATTCCAAAGACAATTATATTTGTCATCATATTTCATCATAAAATTTAATAACTTTTTCCGCCTGGGAAACAACTTTTCAGCTGATCCAATCAGTTTCTGATGGATGAAGTTCCATCCTATTTTTCTTTTCTCTATGTATTTCTAGTTTCACTCAGAAATATGTAAAATACAGGAGTAAAATGCAAATGTTGTGTTGCAAATGCTGTTTTATGTTCAGTGTGTTCAACGGAGTTAAAGGTACTCCAATCTCATTGGTAGCTGTAACCAGGATCAATTTATTCAAAAATATGTAATGGACACATAAGAGGTAGGGAATTTTTTTTGATTGACAGGTTTTTAAATTCTCTAAAAATGTAGGTAGATTTATGTTTCTGCGGCTGCAGACTCCATGTGGACCTGCATATTGCTGCTACTTTCTATGAATACAAAAGCCTTTTAAAAGCCTTTGAGGCAAAAATCCTATATTTCTTCTGTGAGAACTATTACATATGCTAGATAAAACTAATACCGTATGTAAAAAAACAAAAAAAAAGCCCAGCATAATGTAGGACATTTTAAAAACATTAAATCAGTATGCACCTGCTGGCAAGGGTGCCATAATGGGGAATTCTACAACTCTTCTAAAACTATTTAACCCTGTTCCCCAAGTTATTATAAGTGAAATTATTAGAAAATATTTATTTATTTATTTTTTGGAAATAAGTCCAACATATTTATAGAAAGAGGACTGAAAGCTTTAAATATACAAATTTTGTACATTGAAATATGTTCACATATGCGGACACACTATATTTTAAGGTCCAATTCTTGCTATTAATTAACCATTAACTATGACTTTTGCCCGAATAAACTCCTAATTTGCTGCTTATTAATTAATAGTTAGTCAGGTAGTTGTTAAGTTTAGGTACTGGGTAGGATTAGGGATGTAGAACATGGTCATGCAGATAATGTGCTTTATAAGTATTAATAAACAGCCAATATATTAATAATAGGTATGCTAAGCAACTAGTTAATAGTGAGAATTGGTCCCTATACTAAAGTGTTACCTTTATTGTTTGAAAATTACAAAATCATACACCATTTTTCACTGTATTTACACATATCCAAAACTAGGAGGTATGGAAAAATTGCAAACCTTTTGTGGTGAAGCTAGAAAGTCAAACCAAAACAAACAAGCCTTTACTGATGCCACAAACGAATATAAACAGGAACATAATTTGAAATGAAGTCAGGTCACTTTCTTTCGCTGCAATTATAGAAAAACTGAACTAAACTAAAAGTTTAGTTTGGCCATCCAATGCTGACGATCAGCATTTTCTGATGGCAGAACACCTCTTTTCACTGACTATTTATGGGAAAAAGTTTCAGTTTTTAAGAGTTTGAGTTTCAGTACACACTTGATGTGTAGAAAATGAGGAAGCGTGAACCTCGCCTTACTTTGGCACCTGTAACATTACTTAAAATGAAGTTGTATCCCATCAGTTTTAGTGTCTGCAAGAAAAGTCTGGAGCTCTGAAACAAATGACCGGCCTTTGTGAGAGCTCTCAGTGTTTCAGTGTGATTGAGTTGTTCTCTCTGCCGGAGGATCTGGAGCAGTCACAGTTCAGCAGAAAGAGAGTCTTTCCTCTCACACCAGCCCTGAGATAAATGAGAGACCTGTTGGAGAGCAAATTAGAAAAAAAAGACAGTCTGGATAGTGCAGCCACAGGCAGAGATAAGCAGAGTAGAATTCGAAGAGACAGAGAATAAGATAATGTCTAAAAACAACACAACAACTAATTTGCCTTTGCAGAGAAATACGAATTCATAGAGGCCAATCTCAGGGGCATCTCTTTAGATGCACATGCACTGAATTCATACCGCATTCCTTTTGCATTTCTGCTATATAATGCAGGCGTAGCAAATGCAGCTGTCCCCCAAGCCGTCACATAAATCTTTATTATGTCTTTGGACTCAAAGTGTCAATTCACCACACACCCCATACATAATACATCAAAATATACATTAAAAGACAAGTGTCTGCAAGTTTATAAGCTCTGCTGAAATTTTAAACTATATAACATCTATATTACCAAGAAGCTACAAGATTATGCTTACATGGCAGATATCTGACACTTGATTCCCAGAGTGAAGAGTGTGTTTCCCACCATTATTGCAATGTATCAAGGGAAAGACTGTTTCCGAGCTGAACAAACAAAACATAGCTCAAGGGGCGGGGCGGGGCAGGGAAGGCAATAGGTGACGACTGCTCGCCCAGAAATGCCTCACGCGCACAAATTCATTAATATGGAAATTGGGGCGAGGCCACAATCACGACGCCTTACTGATCTTGTTATTAAATTAATTTCTTCCAAACAAGCTGCTGGCGCTGCTGAACTAGTCAATGGAGATTCCTCTTGTCTGTGAATTTCAATGAGCCCTATCAATTTTGCATTCATCACGGCTAGCCAGTGTCACCGGGAGAACGGCACTGCGGTCTCCAGCCTGTCACCATATCCCAACATACACACTGCAGTCATCAGTCCAGTGCTCACACGTCGTTCGTCACTGCTGCGTGCTGACGACGGGCCACGCAAGACCCCCCGGAGGCCCTGTTCCCCATCTTTCCGAGTCAGCTAAAGATTCCACTCACGTCTCAGTCTCACCCACTCTCAGACAGTTGGTTATTTTCCTGACTTCGCTGAGGGATGCCGCAGTTCTGTCTCTGAGAGCCCATTTGCCAGGCTCTTTAACGCCCATAGAGTGATAAAAGGGTGTCAGAACGGATTCTATGCCATGTTGAGAAAGATCAAATACCATTTAGTGCAACAGGTCTGCTGGTAGAACTGGACGCAGACATACTTTGTAATTAGTCTCCCCGCTGAAAATTCCTACATGGCTGGTTAGCAGCATATGTTGGGTTATGGATGCTGGAAGTCTCCAAGGCACACCCTTGCATACTGCACATAAAAATTGCCAGCATTTTCTTGATCTGGCAAGCTCTAATATGACTGGCTTATACGCAACTATACTAGGAGTTATAGCCCAGTCCACTTGGAAGCAAATGTAGCAGGTTGCAACATTTTAAAAAGTTTCAACTTACAAAAATGTAAGTGCTTATTCTGCCTTGAGGTTTAGTCAACTCAAATACCCAAGTTGTCAAAGTTGTCACTTACAGTATTATAACTTAACATTTCAAGTTGTCCGTGTAGGCTTTTGAGAAAGAACTAAATTACGGCGCCCCGCACATGACATGCAGGAAAAATAAGTAAACCATCCGCACAATTTAATAATTTGTTCCTTCATGTTAAGTAAATCGTGCACTCGATATAATAATTTGTTCCCTCTGTTTATTAAATTGTGTGCACAATTTACTATACTTCGTTCCCTCGTGCTAAGTAAATCATGCACTTAATAATTGGTAACACTTTATTTAAAGGTGTCCTTGTTACACGTTACATGTACTTACTATTGTAATAACAATAAATGATGCATAATTACATGCAAGTAACCCTAAGCCTAACCATATAGTAAGAACATGTATATTACTCAGTCCTTAAATGTATAATTACACTGTAACAAGTACTCCTTAAAATAAACAGTAACACTTTATTTTAAGGTTACATCTATTAGTTGCTTATTAGCATGCATATTACTAGAATATTAGCCATGTATTAGTGCTAATTAAGCACATATTAATGCCTTATTCTACATGACCTTATTCTACATCCCTGATTTTACCCAATACCTAAACTTAACAACTACCTTACTAACTATTAATAAGCAGCAAATTAAGAATTTATTGGGGGAAAGATGTAGTTAATAGTTAACAAGTGTTACCTATTCTAAAGTGTGACCAAATAAACGGTAACCTAATAATTCATTTTCTCATTTAAAGTAAATCATGAGCACAAAATAATTAAGAATTTAAGAATTTATTTCTTATTTTTTATAATCTCTGTCCATAACATATACACACGTGGTCAGAATTGTTGGTACCCTTGGTAAATATGATCAAAGAAGGCTGTGGAAATAAATCTGCATTGTTAATCCTTTTGACCTATTATATATATATATATATATAAAAAAAAAAAATTAAAAATCACAAAAATCTAACCTTTCATTGGAGAATAAGAATTTAAAATGGGGGGAAATATCATTACGAAATAAATGTTTTTCTCTAATATACATTGGCCACAATTAACCCTTTTATTCAATACTTTTTGAAACCTTCATTTGCCAGTT
>JAFVLL020017076.1:0-34161 GCA_021397915.2 Tor tambroides
AGCCAACACTTGAGCACGGAGAGTCATACAACCCCTGCAGAAAGAAGGGCTCCCGGAGTGCAGTATAATGTGGTTAGAACATGTTATAAATCATCTGTCCAATAACTGCAGACAGCTACCCACACCATACAATTCCTTAGGAAATTACTGATAGGGAAGATTTCCCGTCAGGTCCTTTCCATGTTCTGCCCATGAACCGCGAATCGCGGGCAATGGGCAGATAATTCTCACCGCACCAGCAGCATGTATTCAGCTCCCACGGGAGCTAAACATGCTCCGCCCACGCGCTAGATTACCTTGGCAATCAAGCGAGAACGGAGCCGCCGCCGCGAATGCGTCGCTATTCCCGCGAGAGGCGAACACACTCATGCAGACACGGGTATTACAATTCGGGTAAATAGTGAAGCACTCACCTCCCCTCTCAGTAGTCCCGCGAATGCATCACGATGAGCACAAGCAGTCTCCTCGTGAGTCAAGCACGTTCAATTCATGCCTATTCCTCACGAGAAATAAGCAACGAATGCAACGAGTGCATTCAACTCCCTAGAGAGCTGAACGCGCTTGCTCTCCACCACACACACACACACAACCCGCGAGCCGTGTGAAACTGCGGGTATCAGAGCAAAGACTCCGGCGAGAGAACATGCACTCCTAGTCGTACTTAGCTTCTGCTAACATAAACAAACGATCAGTGAAGACAAAGAAGAGGATGGCGTGTTCTCCCGGCGCCCCTTTATACTGTGGTTGTGTCGGTAGTGACGTCATAGGCTGTCGCCGGCCAATGTTATTGCCGTGTTTAGATGTAAGCTTCAAGACACCGGTCACTCCGAGGCATTCCCCATAGTGACCCCTAGAGGACGCAGTTCGATGTTCCATCGAAAGGGAACTGGTTTAATGCACTGATCTATAACAGAGAACCAGATTGCTCGTGACATCATGAAAGTGAAGCCGCTGTGCCGCCATATTGGTATTCCTCAGTATTCCCATAGGTTCCATTGAATTAATAGGAAATCGTAGGAATTTAATGAGAAAACATCACCTAACAACTCAGCGTTTATAAATCTGAAGTATCCCTGTACAGTCTTACAATGCAAACACCTTAGGCATGTAAACGGTTATTTGTTTAATGTCGGGAATTTCCCCTGCTCATTAAAAAGTTCCATTCAATACGTTCTGAAATCTGAAAAAAGATTTATGCTTTGTATACACATATACCTTTATTGGCTTTGTACAGTTATTCATTGTTTATATAATTTTGTTAATGTTTTTATTCCTACAGTAAGCTAACTGCAAATGTTTTGACAATGATTTTGTTAACAGCATTCATTTTTAAGCAAGTAATGATTTAAAAGGTGGTTAAATTAATTATTAATGTATCATATATACGTAACATTTTACATGGAAACAGTAATGCTAGTAAACATTTGCGCGATCATGGAGAGTCTGAAATAGATGTTGCTCAATCAGGACATTAAAAATATACACATAATTTATTCAGAGAAATAACTGACTACACAGTATGGACTTAAAGACATGAAGCTTTATTTCAAGTTATACTATGGGGCCGTTGAATGCTTGAATCTGATTGGCTGACGAACGTTCTAAGGTGTGCAATTATTTTCAGGGAAATGCACGGCGAACGTAGTTCCAGGCACCACATTACATGTCCGTATCACTTCGCCAAATGATTTGCGTTATTTCAAAGGTCCTTACAACCTAAACAGCAAAAGAACCAAAACCCACAACGACACTGGCCAAACAAATAAATATAGCAAACAAAAGGATACAATTGACAGATTATTTCCATGTTTTTGCCACAAAATTACTCTTTATTATGTACGGAAACATATAGCCTATCACTCCCGCTCTCTCACCCTCACAGACAGTTTGCACACACATTAACATACACGCTATTGTTGTTAGCGCTACTCTGACGATTTTATCAGTAACATAGTTTAACAACTTAAAAACTACATGACTTCTCACAAGGGAGGTAACAACAACGGCGCTGTTCGTGAAGAAAAAGGAACTTTAAGTTTCACTATAACATTGCTGCCAAACACTTTTGAGAGATGCACAGACTCACAGAGGTAATCTCTCTTCTCTTCTCTCTCTCTCTCTCGCTCTCTCATAACTTAGTTGTTAAATGTATTAACTGCATTAGTCTGCTATCAATGGCTCAAGCCTCCGTTACGGTTTAAAATGACGTTTTGGGATTAGCAAGGGAGTTGTTGGATGAGATGCGGAAGAAATAATCCTGCTCACAATAGAGATTTATGTAGAAAAACCGGAGGAATGCCTTGAAATATATCATCTGATCAGTGTCTTGAGGTGTGGCAACCGTAGTATAAGCGGAATAATTGCCTTCAGGCCGTTGAATTATTAGAAAAATAATGCACACCCGAGGTGTAACGGCCACTCCGCAAGAAAAAAAAATGCACACCCGAGGTGTAACAGCCACTCCCCTTCGCATCGTGGCCGCATCACCACCTCGGGTGTGCATTATTTTTTCTAACAATTCAACGGCCCGAAGTCAATTATTCCTTACATGATGCATGGTAAGTTAAGCTTTTCATTTTAGTACAACATAGAGCAAATAGTAATAGAGGCTATTGTATTATTGTATATTCAAATCGATTTCTGATACCAATACCTTCATGTTTAATAATTCCTGAATAATTAAAGGTGCAGTTGGAGATCTCGGAAAATGCTAACTTTAGCCTGATAGCACTGAAAGCGAACGTCCCACCCTCCCTGCAATCACCGTCCAAAGCCACGCCCCTGAAGGCATATACGCTCAAAAAGCAGAATACCAGAGACAACATTAAAGTACTACAATAGGCTACATCAACGGTTCCCAATTACAGTCCTCGCATACCCCCCTCTGCACATTTCATATGTATATCTTATCACGTCCGACGGTTGTTCTATTCGACCGTAAGTCATTAAGTGCCCTGCAAAGTGGACATCACCAGATATTCCGCCATGATTCCAGTTCAAAGCGAGCGTATATGTTCCATACAAAGGGCATTAAAGTGTGTGAGACGTGAATTTAAATTGTATTTATTTACAGAGGTATATTATGTCACACTTCACACTTCTCTAGTAAGTGTCGTCTGTGTGTGAAGATGCCCGTGAATGAATGTTCCGAAGTGAAATAAACTTCAACGGATTTTCCCTGCTCAGGGAGTAGGGGGCAAAGAACACTGTGTAGGGATCATGTCAATCGGAACACAGTTCATGCACGTAGCTCTCTTCTAATGAGCTGGTTATCTGAATCGGGTGTGTTAACTAAGAGAGACATGCAAAATATGCAAAACAGGGGGCACGAGGACTGGAATTGGGAACCGCTGGGCTACATCATGTGTTATTCACTGGTGAGAAAACTTTATAGCACAGTTAGTAAAAGTACTACAATACCAAGAAGGAAGATCGGGTTGTTGATGTTTGTCTGCCATTCTCGCTGTGTCTGCACAGCGTGCGTGAACGCACTGATGACATATCATGTCTGCGCGAACAGGGTGCGCAGAGGTTTGCAAATACATACGTTGACAGGCAGGTAGGAGAGACAATTAAAATGCTCGGACCAAGCGTTTTGATTGGACGAACCTTTCTTGGTCCTATGCCTTCCACAGAATATATAAATACAGATAAATACATTTAGACCACTTAACTTAATGATTGCTATCAGGATGTGAAGAGACTTTCAACCAGAATAACAAAAAATGTTTCTGAAGACAATCACCTATGACACCTATAAGTACATAAAGAAATAGGCTATATTTTGTGTTGGACCAGTTATCTGTGTTGGCAGTGCGCAGCAGACACACCCACCTAAACGATTTAAATATATGCTTATCTTGCCCAAAAAGACCAGAAACATTGCATAAAACATCGGAAGTAAAAATGAATTTACATAAACATAACATAAAAACTAATCCCGTTTTACTGATTTGCTTCAAATCGGGTGATTTTAGGTCAGTGTTTTAGCTGTACCTCAATGGTGCTCTCTGCTGGTAGTGAATAGTAAGATGGCGGATCGAACACTTCCGGTGGCTTCACTGCCTGTTGGCAGTTTAGAATGCAATGAGCGATCCAGTCATTATATATAGATCATTGGTTTAATGTTGTTTTTCAGAGGGGATTTATTCACTCTAATAAACTACAAATGTGTAAATAATAATCAATATGACAAAAACTACTTTTACTATCATAAAACAAATGATAATTGTTTTATAAAATCTTAAAATCTAATCTAATAAAACTTTAATTTTATTTTAGATTTTAGATTTCTAGTTTTAGATAATGAGATTAATAACTCCAGCTACTTGTAGGCCTTCAGTCCTGTATATTTGTGACCCTGGACCACAAAACCAGTCTTAAGTCGCTGGGGTATATTTGTAGCAATAGCCAAAAATATATTGTATGGGTCAAAATTATCGATTTTTCTTTTATGCCAAAAATCATTAGGATGTTAAGTAAAGATCATGTTCCATGAAGATAATTTGTAAATTTCCTACCGTAAATATATTAAAACGTACTTTTTGATTAGTAATATGCATTGCTAAGAACTTAATTTGGACTGCTTTAAAGACAGTTTTCTCAGTATTTTGATTTCTTTGCACCCTCAGATTCCAGATTTTCAAATAGTTGTATCTTGGCCAAATATTATCCTATCCTAACAAACCATACATCAATGGAAAGTTTTATTCAGCTTTCAGATGATATATAAATCTCAATTTAAAAAAAAAAAAAAAGACCCTTATGACTGGTTTTGTGGTCCAGGGTCACATTTCACACTAAACTGTGATGCAGAATCTTTATAATCACACAATTCTCATTTGCTGGCCAGAGGAGAACTGATCCCCCAACACTGAGTCAACACTGATTTTAACTGAACAATGACACTTTTTAGAGCTGCTTCACAGCAGAAATTAACTCTGTTTGCATCATTATTTTTCTTTCTATCACTGTAAAGCAGCTTTGAAACAATCTGTATTCTATAAAGGGCTATATAAATAATTTTGACCCTACTTAAATTGGTTCAGATCTTCAAAAAAAGTGCATGAAACAGGCAACCTGAATAAACACAAAATACAGTTTATTAATGATAACTGTATTTGCCTTTGTTTTATGTTAATTTTCTTTGGAATATCTGACAATATTGAATATACACAAAAATAGAATAAATCAGCATTTTTTTTCACAACACTGTACACAAGCATTTATGTTCAGTAGTGTGACATTAATGTGAGGAAAAGACCAAAAATATACTTCAGCAGAAGATTATGGCTGTAGTGAAACAAGCACTCAAATAATGGTGAGCAGTAATCTACTTTATTTATTTTATATTTTATAAACTATTATCTTATAGTTTAGAATACATAATAACTGATATTTTATTTCAGGAACTAAGACCTGTGGGAGTGCTGGAGAAATCAAGTGTACCAAGTCCTCTGTCTCCTCAGACATGTAAGAGATCTTCAGACATGAAGAGATTGAGAAGTTAAATTAAATCAAAGAGCTAAAAGAAGATTTACACTATTAGCACCAATTCAGTATGAAAACAGAGAGAGAGCTGAGGGAGTGGAAAGATAATGAAATCTAGTTATATCAGCAATTATTATTCTCAGTGCTTAACATCAACTCTCAATGGTTTGCTTGTGGACTCTTCGATTCTCTATGACTGACTGGAAGGTGTGCATTAAAACAATAAATGCATAGATAGTTACAATCAGTTCAATCACCATTCTAAATTAATGTGCTGCTTTTACTGTAGCACACACACATACTGTCAGAACGCTAGATCTAATGACCTGTAACAAAAAAAACTAATGAAAATTAACTATTAGTTTAACCAGTCAAATTGTACTCCACAAACAATAAAGGGATAGTTCACCCAAAAATTAATGAAATGAACATTGTGAGTAATCCATGTGACTTCAGTGGTTTAACCTCAATTTTGTCTTCTGTCACATGAACACAACACTCATGCGTTGTTATGCTCTCGTGAACGCACGTTACAGATCAATATTTTTGTAAATAAGTGGAAAATTAGGGTTTATTTGTTTTTGGGTTTTTTGGGGGTTTTTTGGCACAAACTCATCGCTTCATAAAATTGAGTTAAAACAACTGGAGTCACATGAATTACTTTAATGATGCCTTTCCTACCGTTCTGGACCTTGAATGTGTAAGTTGCGTTACTGTCTATGCAGGGTCAGAAAGCTCTCTGATTTCTTTAACAATATCTTTGTTTGTGTTCCAAAGAAGAATGAAGGTCTTACGAGTGTGAAACGACACATGGGTTACTAATTAATGACAGAATTTTCATTTTTGGGTTTTTAGCTTTAACTTAACTTTTTAACCCAGCTTTAACAGGTGTGTATTACACAATTTTAATGGACTTCACGGAGGCAACCCGTTTCATGTCGGGTGGTTCTTTGCCTCCAGCTCATGTATTAAAATCATGTAATGCACACCTAGCCATGGATTAGCCCTTAAATGTGAAGAGTAAAAACGTAATGTAACAATAACTTTGGAACACATATATTCTATATACTGTGGGTGTCAAACTCAATCACAGAAGGGGCCAAAATTTAAAACACAGTGTAAGTCACGGGCCAAACACATTTACATTTATTGAACACACTAAAATTACTTTTTGTTTTAATCAGAAATCTGAATTTGAATAGCCAGAATCATGTAAATCTTCTCAATAACTCAAATAAAATAATAAATTTTATAAAATAAATTAAATAAAAATAATAAAATAATTTTGTTCTAATAATTTTTCATAAACAATACATTCACGCAAAATGAGAATATTTCAGATATAAACAAGCTGGTGAAATTGTGCAAATCTTGCAAATAAAACTGTATTTTGATTTCAGGAAAAGGTGCAAAAAAAAAAAAATAAACAAATGACAAAAGGGATGTTTAGGGATGTTTGGCATCTTTTCTTGGCTACAAGTTCATTAATGTTTAGGGTTAGGTTCTGAGCTGTGGAAACTCAGGGTGGAGTGGAGGTGTTCATCAGTGAGACGGCTTGTGTGCGTTTTTGTTCATCTTCATCAAAGAAAAAAGTTGCTCACACAGGTATGTACTACCAAACATGCAGAGCATTTGAGCAGCTTGTAAGCGAAGTTGAGGCATCGTTTCGGGAATGAAGCTGGGGAACTGTGCTGGCCCCACAGTGCCATACTTTGCCTTGAGTGTGCTATTACACTGGAGTTCTATCAGCTCAGTCTGAATGTTTGCAGGTGCCTTTCACACGGTTCCGTCCCTGAAGCTGGAGGTTTAGTGCAGTAAGATGCTTAGTTATGTCACACAGAAATGCTAACTCATGCAACCACTTTTCATCCTGGATAACTGTGGAGTCTTTTCTTTTACTTTCCATGAACTGACTGATTTCCTCATGCAACTCAAAAAATCTGCTGAGCACTTTTTCTCGGCTTAGCCATCGTACCTCAAGTTCAGAATGTATTTCATCCAGAAAAGACTGAAATTGGCAGTGATTTAAGGCTCTGGCTCTTATAAAGTTATAAAGTTGCTCATTACATGTTCCATCTTAAGGGCTTTACCGCACAGCATTTCTTGGTGGATAATGCAGTGATAAACTGTCAGCTCACATGTGCAATTCTCCCTCTGCATCTTCTCCCGCATCCTTCCAACTAGTCCACTCTTTTCCCCGCACATTGCGGGTGCTCCGTCAGTCGTTAGTCTCGTGAGTTTGTCCCAGGGCAGTTTCATGTCATTTACACATTTAGATACTTCTTCAAATATGTCTTTTCCTGTGGTTGTGCCATGCATTGACTTAATACCCAAAAGTTCATGGAGTCCACTCCACAGATGAAGACTGCCAGCTGTGCAGTGTCAGTCGTGTCAGTGCTCTCATCCACATCAAGGGAGTATGCAATGAAGTTTTTTCCCGGACCGGGCAGATTTAGCGATCTCTTTTGCCACTATCTAACTAGCTTTCACGACAGCTTCACTTTGCAATTTTGCTTTTGTAAACATAGTCTGCTGTGACACTAGACTCTTTTTAAGCTCCTCTACCTTCTCTAGCTTCTGCTGTATGTTGAGATCTTTGTACTTGTCCTCATGTTTCGTCTCATAGTGCCATCTTATGTTATATTCTTTATTTACGGCCACATTACCACCGCAAACAAGGCATACAGGTTTACCTCCAATGTCAACAAACATATACTCTGCCTCCCACCATTTTTGAAAACCCCTGTTTTCAAAGTCCACTTTTCGTTTGGCCATTTCTTTTGGGGATATTTTAAGCACTGAACCTGAACTGAAGCTAAACACTGATGAGTAGGCTATGTCAACACTGCAGCAGGGAGGAGGGGCTGGTGCTGCAATCTATTGCTTGGTGATTGGAGGTCATGACCGCACGGTAACTATTGTAGTGCATTATGGGATTTGTATGAGCGCTATATACCAGTGGGCAATTACTAATAGACATATGAAATTGTCTCGCGGGCCACATATAATTTTATTGTGGGCTGGATGTGGCCCGTGGGCCTTGAGTTTGACATGTCTGCTGTATTCCAATAATATATTTACATATATTTGTAAATTATATATATATATATATATATATATATATATATATATTATTTATTTATTTATTTATTTATTTTTTTTAATTTAAGATTAAAATTTTGAACAAAAAACCAAAATGATAAAGAGGGCAAATAATTGTGGAGGGCTCTGTACAGTATTTTAACATGATTGTGTCTATGCTTTTTTTCCAGAAATGCATGTTATTGTGCAAGGGGTAGTTGCATGTACTATCAGTGAAGGGACAGAAAGCTCTTAGATTTCATTATAAAGATCTTCATTTGTATTCTGAAGATGAATGAAAGACTTGCGGGTTTGGAACAACATGAGGGTGAGTAACTGATGACAGAATTGTCATTTTTGGGAGAACCAACCTTTTGACTTCTTTTACCTGGTGTTCAAAGACATTGTTAATGCTGACCAATATGCCATAAGAAATCAACTTAGAGTAGTATGAATAATTTCCACAAACACTTGGTGACATCACAATTCGAGATTTATTTTAAGCATACTATATGCCTGTGGTGAAAAGTGTAAATGAAACTTGAGAATTTCTGATTGTTTTTGTTTGTTTGTTTGTTTTTCCAAACTACATCCAAAATAGTGTTTCCACATCTGAGATAAAGGCAGTCATAAGAACCAAGCGGAATGATGAGGATAAGGGGCCTCATTTATAAAATGTTGCGCAGAAACCATCCTAAATTTGATCTTACGATCATATGTCGAATATGCATACGTTTGATTCATAGAATTAGCATACGCACAGAAAACGCAGGTACGCCTCTCTTTCAGATGTGAAATCTATGAATCGCAAATTATCTTGATCATGCATGCAATTGAATAGTTTCAGCTCTCTGCCTTGTAAACGACTCCTAATTAATGTCATTAACATATAAAATATCACCAATCATCATAATTTAGGACAGCGAGCTGCAAGAACAGCTTACATTTAAAATGAATGAATGAATGAATGATGCATTTATATAACGCTTTATTGTGTATTGTTGTACACCCAAAGCGCTTTACAATCATGTGGGGGGTCTCTCCTCAACCACCACCAGTGTGCAGCATTGAACTGGATGATGCGACGGCAGCCACAGGACAACGGCGCCAGTGCGCTCATCACACACCAGCTACAGGTGGAGAGGAGAGAGAGTGATAGAGCCAGTTCAGTGGATGGGGATTATTAGGAGGTCATAATTGACAAGGGCCAGTGGAGGGAATTTGGCCAGGACACCGGGGTTACACCCCTACTCTTTATGAGAAGTGCCATGGGATTTTTAGTGACCACAGAGTCAGGACCTCGGTTTAACGTCTCATCCGAAAGACAGTGCTTTTTACAGTATAGTGTCCCCGTCACTATACTGGTGCATTAGGACCCACACAGACCACAGGGTGAGCACCCCCTGCTGGCCTCACTAACACCTCTTCCAACAGCAACCTAGTTTTTCCCAGGAGGTCTCCCATCCAGGTACTGACCAGGCTCAACCCTGCTTAGCTTCAGTGGGCAACCAGTCTTGGGCTGCAGGGTGATATGGCTGTGGCTAAAAAACCCCTGCAATACTCCGACAGTAAAAAGTGCGTACGTCTGCTCAGACCCTGACGTGACGCTAAGCACTTTTCCACGTCAAAGACAGTTTTTATAAATATGAGCGCTGGCGTGGATTTAAGCGTACGCACACTCTAAGATCAAATCTGAGTGTATGCACGCTTTATAAATGAGGCCCAAGCTCTTCAAAAAATGAAACCTGCCTGAATTATACATTTACATTTAGTCATTTTGCAGACGCTTTTATACAAAGCGACTTACAAGTGGGGAATACATAAGCGATTCATCTTGAAGAGGCAATCAGACAGTGGAAGTGCTCGTAACACCAAGTCTCAGTCATTGTTCAAATAAGTACAAGCTAGCAAGGGAAGGAGAGAAAGATAAAGGGAAAGATTAAGTTGTTGTTTTTTTTGTTTGTTTTTTTAGGTTTAGGATGAAGTCAAGTAGTGCCGAAAGAGATGAGTTTTCAGTTGTTGCTTGAAGATTGACAGGGATCCAGCATTCCGGATAGAGGTGGGAAGATCATTCCACCAGCCAGGAATGGTGAACGAGAATGTTCTGGAGAGTGATTTTGAGCCTCTCTGTGATGGTACCACGAGGCGTCGCTCACTAGCAGATCTCAGACTTCTGGAGGGGATGTAGATTCGTAATAGTGAGTGGAAGTAGGAGGGTGCTGAGCCTGTGGTCGTTCTATATGCAAGCATCAGTGTCTTGAACTTGATGCGAGCTGCAGCTGGTAGCCAGTGCAAGGAGATAAAGAGAGGTGTAACATGGGCTCTTTTGGGCTCGTTGAAGACCAGTCATGCTGCTGATTTCTGAATCATTTGTAGAGGTTTGATTGTGTTTGATGGAAGTCCAGCCAGAAGAGCATTGCAGTAGTCCAGCCTAGAAATGACAAGGGCCTGGACAAGAAGTTGTGCAGCATGCTCTGTCAGAAAGGGCCTGATCTTTCTGATGTTGTGTAGTGCAAACCTGCAAGATCGAGCAATCTTTGCAATGTGCCCTTTGAAGGTCAGGTGGTCATCAAAGATTACACCAAGATTTCTGACCGAAGTTGATGGCGTAATTGTTAATGAACCTAACTGAATCATGAAGTCATGCTGTAGAGTCGGAGTGGCAGGGAAGACAAGACAAGAAGTTCAGTCTTTGCCAGGTTGAGCTGTAGGTGATGTTCTTTCATCCATGCCGAGATGTCCGCAGGCCTTCTGAGATCCTTGCAGCTACCGTTGGATCATGGATTTGAAGAGATATAACAGAGAGCTGTGTGTCATCGGCGTAGCAATGATAGGAGAAGCCATGTGCCTGTATGATAGGGCCCAGTGATGTAGTGTATGTGGAGAAGAGGAGGGGTCCAAGAACCGATCCTTGAGGAACCCCAGTGACCAGTTGATGTGCTTTAGATACCTCTCCTCCCCAGGCCACCCTGAAAGACCTACCAGTGAGATAGGATTCAAAGGGAAGAAATGTGCATGATTGCATGATTTGTACATAAACGCTAAATACATTTAGTCTAACTCTTAGCCTGTTATTTTAAGTTTATAGAAAAGTAAAATAATTTGTTGCATTGCTGTTTGAGACATTCACTGTTGTTTTGTACCTTAATTCATTATATTGCAGATGTGTGCAAATAAAACTTGTTATTCTGAATATTCTGGTTGTATTTCCGTGTTATTGTACAGCATTTTATTAGTACTGCACTTTGGTAGAATTGAATTGTACTTCAGTTGTATTATATATTGCAGTACTACTGCAGTTTTATTGCAGTATAATTGTGGTACTACTTCAGCTGTATTGCAGTTATACTGCGGTTCTATTGCAGTTGTATTTAAGTAATACTACAGCTCAACTGCAGTTGTATTGCAGTTGTATTTCAATAGTTCTTCAGATGTATTGCAGTAAAACACAGTTGTACTCCAGTAAAACTGCAATGTTGCAGTTTTCCATGTCCAAAAAACTGCATTTTTCTACATTTAACAAAAACTGCAGTATTACTGTATTTTTTTACTTTTTAAAAAACTGCAGTAATCTTTTGTAAACTGCCTCTGTTTTTAATTTTATACTTTCTCTGAGATCCACTTAAAATGTTATCAAGATTTTTACATCAAAAACATAATTTAGAAGTAATAGGCTATTTTCCTGTTTTTGACCCCCCTCATCAGAACGCTCTTAGGCATGGTGGATTGTAGACTCAGAAGTAAACGCCCAGGGCTTGTTTGACACGTGTATGACAGCCTACATCCTTCAAGCTTCTGCAGGGCTCTCAAGTCTCACGCATTGGGCGTGAGACACACGCATTTCAACCCGTTCACACGCTCACACGCCACACCTTGTATTTCTCACGCTGAGAAGGGATAACTTGTCCCGCTATATATACAATTAATAGATGAGGGAATATGGAGGTGAGTTCTCTAACGAGTTCATAGCTGTCTCGAGTTATACAGAGTTAAATGCCACCTACCAGCCAATCAGAAATTAGGATGTTGTTGTTTCCGTTTAAATTACGCGATTCTGCAGCACGCGCGTTCGTTACTAAGCAACATGGATGCGCGCGCACATGGAGTGTGAGTTGGAGGAGAAAGATCCGATGAATGCTGTAGGTAACCCCTTCATTTATTCTTTTTTTTTTTTCGATTTTAAGATTCCTGGACGAAATCACTTGCCTGTGAAAAGACAGTGAGATCTGATCTCTCTCTCTCTCTCTCTCTCTCTCTCTCTCACACACACACACACACACACACAGAGCTTGACATACATGCTCAGGACAAGTTCTGTAATCCTACTGTATGTGTGTACAGTATATACATTGAGTACTGCTGTTCAGTTGGCTCGTTTGGGACAAAATTTATTTTTAATTTTGATACATTTGTATTTTTAAATATATAAATCTTTTTATTTTATTAGAATGAATTTGTCTTTCATCAGATTTACCAGATGTTATAAATTCTATTTGTGCTGATAAATTATGAACAATAGGTAAAATTGAACTGCTAGCAAAAACTTGGGTGCTGCAAATATTTGAGTTGCCCCTCCCCTTTTACTTGCTCCTCCCCTTTGAGTGACTCCTCCCCTTTGCGTGGCCCCTCCCCTAATCTCACTCCAAACTTTAGCTATAACTTGAGAGCCCTGCTTCTGTGATTTAGGTTAAAAACGCATAAATACTCATAAACAATCTGTAATGACAGACAAAGCAATAGTGCCCATGTAACTGAAACAGTTACTCACACTTGTGTGTTGCGACATAACTGTCGTATCCAGTATAGTCGGCACAGCGTGGTCTTTTAGTTTCAATCTTTTTGAAAATCTTGCATTGAATTGTGCCTTGTTTGTAAATGAATCCGCGGCAAAATGAAGTGAACAAAGGACCGAGTTCTTACTGAAGCGGTCTGGAACTTCATTAAAAATAAAGTTCATCCACTCTTTCATAACATTGGGATCAGAGGCAAAGACTATTTTCCACAATTTGGCAATGCACCGCATCTTGTTCTCTTCAGAGCCATCTTTATCGTTTGCTTTCTGCGTAACGCGTTCGCCTCTCTCCTTACGTGTGCGAATCGGTGGGCAGGGCTAAACATGCATTGATGTAGGAGCAGGTGTTGATCTTCTTCTGTGGAGGCAGTGCTTATCCACACTATTACATCATAGAACAGAACATTCCAAAAGCTGACGTTTTGGCAGACTTCAATATAAGCTGTTTTAGACTAACGAGAAAGTTTTGAGTTCTGAAACTAACAATGTTTTATAGTACAATGGCCTCTTATATATCAAAAGATCAATGGAATTTTAGTTTCTCAGTTCATGACCCCTTTAATTAAAAAATGATTACACTGTACTCAAGTAAAATAATGAAGAATGATTCTGGTTAAACCTGAGTAAGCATCTCTCATGCCAAAAAAGAAAAAAGCTTCTTCTCAACTCACATTAGATATGTTGAACATATTTTTCTTTTGAAATACAAAACACTTTGGTTAACAATTGAACACAAAATTAAAGAATGGTGCTGAACATGAGGTACAATTTATTGCCATCACCTATACATTCGACTCAACATTTGGGTTAGACACAGAATAAAAAAAATGACACTCCACTCAAGAGCAAAAATGAGATATAAAACTCAAGGTATAAAAGCAACCTTCTAGTGTATTATAATCAATATCTACAGTAGTTTTTTTCCCCTAGATTCACAAATGATATGTAAAAAAATAGACAAATGCATAAAAAAAAACATAAAATGTAAAAAAAAAAACAAGACAAAACAAAACAAACATCTACCACATATTCATGCACCTTTACATCTTAACATACAAAAGAGCTTAAAATGGCCATCAAAAGTTCTGTGTGTATATATATATATATATATATATATATATATATATATATATACACACACACACACACACACACAGAGAGAGAGAGATAAATAATACACATAAAAACTAAATTAAAAATAATAAATGTGTGATAAAGTACTCCATTAATGGTCATAACATCTGTTATCTTAAACATTACTTCTTACTTCCATCAATGTCTCATTAAGTCACTGATAATGGAAATAGTAAGGTTCAAAAGCATTTATGAGTGAATTTTACAATGCAGAGGTAGTAGCTATCATCATCATCCTCATCATCAACTGGCAGGCCTAAGCAAATTTAACACCCCCAGATTATCTAGTTTGTCTCTGACTATGTTTGCCCAACCTTTATTAGCCAGTGGGTTTCTAGGGGACGGATGCATGATACCCTCCACTCTCACAGTGATACCTGCTTCTGCGAGAGCCCGTCGAGCGCGTTGCTCAGCTAGCTTGCCCACTCCGATCACCATGGAGACACCCAGAGCAGTGACTACCTGACAAAGAGCACTGTCACAACAGGACAAAAGGGCATCACGCTCCACGGCCGGGAGCTCAGGTGGAGTTAGGTTCTTTCCAGACTCACTCATGAAGATGAGAGGGCACAAGTTGTGCACAAAACAGTGGCGGAAGAAGTTGTGAGTTTCACCACAGAGCTCTTGGAAATAGCCCCAGAAACGGGCTCCGCTCACTTCACTCTGTGTACAGTCGAGGCCTGTGATCCGTCGCTTAGGATGTTCCTCTGCTGGGCGGCCCACCATTCCAGTGATCTTCAACCAATTACGAACTGCATTCACCTCACCAAACGGAACCTTGTTAATGAGGAAGTAAGAGATGAAGTTGATTTTTTGTTTGCTTTTTAAATGTTCTTTCAATTATCCATCACTATTTTTAAACTGCAAGAAATTATGAAATCTCATTCGAACAGTCTAAGAATCTTTAACAAGTTACAACTACAGAAACTGGTCATTTTTTACAAGTGTGCTCTTTTATATGCTTTTATACAATTCACAGTTAACATACTAGGACTTTTTTCTCAGCTGTTGCTGTAAACTGCAACTTACCAAAAACAGTAATCAGGAGTGATTGTCTGTCTGAGGTTTTAAACATACTGAACTGTTCAAAATATGGCAGCAAAAGAGATTTGGTTTAAGATCAAGCTTGAGATTCAAACCCAGATTACTTAACTAAATTAGCCATAATTTAAAAGAAATACAGGTAGAGTTGTATGCTTACATTGTCACATTTCACAAAATTAGATGAATAAGCTCCTCTCAAACCTTTTTAACTCCATTTAGATTGCCAATAACTGTGCATATATCTGATTCTGCTTTTGGTATCACTGTTGTGATGGATCTCATTCTGTCTCTTTTCTGCAAATACTTAAAATGATCTAAAAATGTAAAAATTATGTCATCATTTAAGCATGTTGTTTCAAACATTTTCGGCGGAACACAAAAGAATATATTTTGAACAACACTGGGATTGAAATAACATTCGACCCCAGTGAATGTATTGACAAAAAAAATAAAAATAAAATAAATAAGATCAGCTTGGAAAAACATTAAAGTGAGCAAATAATGACTATATAATTAGCAAATAATGATTTTGGGGTGAATTTACCCTAGAAATCATGGAATTATCTCCATTTCTTTCAGGGTTTCTGCAGGTTTCATGAAGGTAAACGTAAGACTTTTTAAGTACGAGAACAGCTTTTAAGTACAAGAAAAGAAAAAGAACATAATATGTCAATATGTTTTCAACATGTAAATGTCTAGGGAGCACACAATGAGTTGTATTAGCAAGGCTTGAAAGTTTAAAAATACAATTTCCAACAGATCTCCATTACATTTACATACAACCTTGCTTAAAATACTTATTCTCCCAAACACTAGAATACTGAAATAACTTTTACTGTACCTTCTGATCACACTGCAGTGTTTTGGTATTTTTATCCAGTGCAAATGTTTAATTAAGATACATTTACTTGCCTTGTTTTTTGAGTAACTGAAGTGAGTTTACAATTAAAACAAGAATAAATATCTGTCAGTGGGCTCAGAAAATCAACTTAATTTAAAGTGAAAAAGTTTTCATACCCCATTGACAGATAGTTGTACTTGTTTTAAGCATAAACTCACTTAACTCTATTCATTTAAACAAAACATTACAACTTCATTTTGCATCTGAAGTAAATGTATCTTGATTTCAGGAAGTTTAGATTTTTTTTTTTTTTTGAAAAGACAAAAACATTGAGGAATTAATAATATTATTATTATTATTATTATTATTATTATTGTGCAAGCAACATTTAATGCTATTAATTAATGCATTTATTATTATTATTATTATTATTATTATTATTATTATTATTATTGTGCAAGCAACATTTAATGCTATTAATTCTAATTCAAAATATTTTTAAGGCCTTGATTTGTGAAAGGGCGAATTAAGACCCACCAAAAGCTTGTTTTTTACTGAATTTAATCTCAAGTAACATCATTACAACAACAAAAAAAATATAATACTGTGAAATCATAAAAAAAGAGAAAATCTTCTGACCCCTGTTTGTGCCATGCCAAAAGGCCCTGGGTTCATGCCTAGAAAGAGAACGCTCTGCCCTTCCTGACAGTATTTCTCCACATAACATCGATGTGTGTCCCAGGCATATTCCAGCGGGTTGTACGTGTATCGCACTGGTTTCCCAAAGGACAACATCCGTAATCGTGCGTTCAGCTCCAATTCAGCCTGCAGGAACCTTGAAGCAACTGTAGAGCCATTAAACAGCTGGTCAGCAGCCAGGTCAGGCAGACCGGTGAGATCTTTTCCCAGTAAATGGTCTCTCTGAGACAAATCTCCATCTTCCAACCTACAAATGAAACAGACAGAACTTAAACAGATTGGTGGCATAGCTATTGCAAAAATGAACTTGTTTGTTTTAACAAAATCATATCCATGAATGCTTGTTACAAGATTCTTTATTAAGGTAGGAAGTTCTTTAAAGTACACCTTAAAAAAAAAAAAACCTTAAATGCAGTTATATTGTGGGAAAGGGAATGAATCTGCACTGGAATGCAGTGTACTACAGTTATTACACTACTTCGAAATACATGTCAACTACTGTAGACAAAAGACATTTGAACTGCGTCTGTTCCACACACGTTGCAGTATTACTGCTGTTTTATTCAGGTTAATTTTTGTAACGGTGCTTTATGAGTTTATTGTGCTAAGAAAAACATCAAGGAATTTACTCTAAAAATCTTGTATGAAACGTCTTTCCATACCATTTGAACAACTTCCCAATGACTCTTAGCGATACATGACTCACTACAGTGAGACACAATCCAACATCGTAAAGCCATTTTATTACCTGCGTTCGTTAGATTTCATTTTATCACATATTTGTTGTTTACCTCTCGACATCGGGATGTGATTGCATTCTCTCAAAGGTGTTTCCGGCAACAAAAGAGCGACCGGACCGCGGTGCATACTGGGAGCTTCTTCTTCTTCTTCTTCTTCTTCTTCTTCTTCTTCTTCTTCTGAGGTTTCATTGTGGTTTGGTAAACCGGCTTCATGGTGCATTACCGCCAGCAACTGAATGGAGTGTGGAGCACCAATGCGAAATAATAATAAATAAATAAATAAAATATTAATAAAAAATAAATAGATAAAAAATAATAATTATAATAATTATGATTAAAAAAAACTGTAAATATGTAATTATCTTTTCTATTGATTATTTTAATTCCATAGACCATTTTTCTGTTCGTAAACATTGTGACGTTTTTCTGTGGGCGGAGCTTAGCTGGAGGCAGAAAGATTCCACTGACCGCTTCACTAACGTTAGCTATGAAGTCTGTTAGCTTGTTTTTTTTAACAATAACTGGAGAAATTCCGATTTTACCTGCATATGTAAGGTCACTCACTGTCCGGACCGCGATTGTTATTTGAAAAGGTTAACTTTAACGGACGAAACCAGATTGGCCGACCCGCACACGCTTTTACTCAAAGGATAGACGATCTGACAGGATTCCCTTTAGTTGAGTGACTCACATCTAACGTGTATAGTAAAGACAAACTCACAGTGTCTATCTAGTCATAAAGATGTATATATATATTTCAGGCAACTATTTTTACAGCTACATTATTATTCCAAACACAATTACTCATAACAGTGTAACGTTATATACAATTACATATGATTATATAAATCGTCCGTTTGTTGTTTTACACACATGCACACAGACATTAGTTCATACACGACATAGTCGTGAGATTCATAAGAAATCTTCAGACGCGCCCATAACAACAAAAGACCATACTTTATTGAACCTTTTCTGATAAGTAGTGTGCGCTGCAAACGCCAGCATTTTTGACGATCGTTTCCGTCCAGTCCACTCGTTTTATCTCGTTTAACCACAGCTGTCCTCGGTTTTTTTGTCTGGCAGTGCCAGCAGCGTTAAAATTTCAATATTTCAAAATTCTGACTTTATTCTCACAATTCCGAGATTATATCTCACAATTCTGATAAGAAAAAATCAACTGGTCATTCTCTCTTTTGAGTTTATATCCCACACTTCTGGCGTTTTTTCCCCTCAGAATGGACAAACTCGCTATTGTTGAGATAAATCGAGTTATAAAGTCATATGTTTAAAATCCTTCAGAAATCATTTTTATTTTGCATTTTTGTGTACCTGCTTATCCCATCTATGCTTTAAATACATTTATTTCAAAATAAATTTATAATATTTTGGATAAAATACACATTTTAGTCGTGTCCCCAGGTTTTCACTCAGTCCTGTTACCCTAACACATTCCCCCCTCTAAAAAACTGGGAAAATTCCACAAGACACATTTTCAACATAATATTGCAACATCTGGATCTTCTGAAGGCAATGAAATGATCAAAAGCATGTGGTCTTATTTTCTTTTCTGTATATTTGATGATATTGTAACGGTGGCTGGGTGCGTCATTATAAATATACTGTCCTGTTACCTAAATTATTTCTTAGATGTTACTTGTTTATTTTAAAAATACAAATCTGTGGTGAATCACTATAATTTGCTGAGTATTCTCATAATATTAGCATGCACTCCATGTGGCTAGATTATATGTATTTGCTAATTGTATCCTAAAATCTCAATCCTGTTACTTTCAGTCCTGTTACTCATACACTGATATATCCCATACTTATATATAGTAACTGAGTAAAACTAACAAGAGTGAGTAGTGTAATCAGATTTATTAATGTAAATATTAGGCTACATCCATATTAATCTAGATAAATTTGAAAATGCATCTTTTTCTCAACATTTTGGCTTTCTATCCACACTGAGACAATGCTATTGCGAAAACTTATGGTTGTTCCTGCATTGTTGTTTTATATTACTTTCCTGCAAGTATGACAGAAAATGTACTTGAAATGTCTGTCCTGTGGCAGTTATGTATTAGACTCATATATAGAATGGCGTTTGAGTGTGAGCTGCGCTATAAGAAAACAATATCCAAAGAAAAACGGAAATATTATTTAAGTTTGTTATTTTTAATATCAATTATAATTTAACCTGTTAACTGTCGGTTCCACTTTTTGAGTATAGGCCTGAAAATGACATTTTCAACTTAAATTGTTATAAATTTTGAATGCTTTGGAGCAGAGAGTTAAGGTTGGTCTCTTTTTAAAGAAGACACTTGGAAGATTATTGTAGAGGTGAAAAAAGTTATAAAAAGTATATTACAAAAAAGTTATGGAAGTTTTAGTTTATGGAAATATAAAATGTAAAAATTAAAATATTTATATTTTATATAAAATATATATTTTACAAAACATGTTTTACTCTAAAACTGCTAGAAAATCAAAAACAAAAATCTGAAGAAGTTGTGTTCCAAATTTGAGGTTGATATCTCAAAAAATGAGCTTTCAGTGAAATTTTGCTGAGTAACAGCTTTTCCACTAGATGACCATCAAACCCCATTAGTAACCATATAAGGGCAGCTACATTTCCATTTATGGTTTGAGTGATCTGAAACATGTTTTTCCTTACTTTTCTCAATATTTATGATGTAGACATCACATTCAGAAGTATTAAGGGTAGTATGGCAGTATTTGATTTCAATTCAACCTCTAAAAAACACATAAAAGACATGCAACAAGAACCCTGGACGTACGTTATAGTTCATGCTGCATCAAAAATTGAGAACCTATTGTTTTTTTCTTTATATTCGAAACACTTTTAGACCTTTTTTTCTCAAAAAATAGAATGAATGTTATCTTTTGAACACTTGACATTAACATGAATGGAGATTTTTCATGATTTTTCATGATTTTATATAAGTATCACTATTTCAAAGTAAAGGTCAGAACTTGCTCTCTGACTCTGATGAGTACTCTTCTTACAAATTAATAAATTACGGTTGCTCTGTAAAATATTTCAAAAATCAGTCACCAGATATGAAAACTAGAGTCTTTAAGCTTTCAAACGATATAGTTTGTCAAGATTGCTTTAGGTTCAGACTAAGATATTACTGTTTAAAACATGCAATGGCAAGTGGGCCCACCGGTGGGCCCGTGACAGTTAACAGGTTAATATTTATTTTTTAGATATTTATATCTTATCTTATAACCCGTCCTCTACCACTAAACATAACCCTAACAAAAACCTCTGCAGACCACTAGATTTAAATGGAAACATGATTTGGCCTTTTTTAGCAGTGAGGTCAGCTCACTAGTCAATGGTCAACACTTTCACTATATCGGTGCGGGCATTAATACCTCACATGTGTAGTCAAACCTGTATACTAATATAATGGATACTCCTTCCTGTTACCAGTTTCATTCCAAAGTTAAACCACTATTTTTTAAATTAAGTTTGGTCCATAATTTATCCCATTGTTTAATAAATTGCATCATAGAAAACTGATAAGGTTTGAGGTTTGAGTCGCCTTTAAAATGAAAAAATGGGTTTGCGTACTTTAGAAAAATACACCTTGTGTAGATAAATAGTGATTTTTTTTAATGATAAAAATAATATTTTTTGATCATGAAACCAACAATTTCTTTAAAATAAACACCTGCGTGAGGGAGAGATGAAGGAATTTATTGACAATTTTAAACATGCTTTTTAAAAGACATTAGAGTTTTGGTAACAGGACTGAGGAAAATGCATCCATCTTCCACTTAAAAATAGTGTAAAAAATTAAATAAAGTTACCTGAGATGGACCAATACAGATTTTGAATAGTTAAATATGTGTATTACTAGATTCAGTCTTTAAAAAAGATAGAAAATTAAATTTTTTTCTGAAGAGTTTTGGAAGCAAATGGCACCCTTTCGGTGGAATGGCCCAATAAGCTTAAATAGTATTTCATGCTGTAACTGTAGGGCAAATATAATATGTTCCCTCAGAACTGCATATGTGAATATTATGTAGACTAATTGTTTAAATCAAATTTATGCTTTAAAAGTAGAGTAATCATGGCAGGTTTCATTCATTAGTCTGTGCGTTTAAACGTCTGCGTTTAGCTTCAAATGGCGTTTTTGACGACAGTATTCTATAAAAATGATTTGCATTCCGATTCTGACATCCAAAGGCACAGCAATACATTTTATCTCTTATTTCCCCATTTCATTCCACTTGTTACCATGTGTTTCTGCCACCACAATAGTGACGAAATCGGGAAGTCTACACGAAATTGGTCTATGCATGTGGAGTTAAGGAATTCTCTAATGTGTAACCTCTTGTGTTTTTAGCCAACAATTTTTTTGTAGTTAGTTTTATATTATGGTATTTCTTTAGTTTTTCTATGCTTTCAATTTTGACTGTAATATTCACTGTTATATTATGTGCAGTCCAATAAGTGTATAATTCAGGATGCTCTATTATTTGACATAAATTCACCTTATTCTCTGTAACCCTATTCACATTTCCCTGCATCTTATATAAATGCCTCCACTTTCTTCCCCCATATATTAATTGCAGATTTATTAATATGTTCCTTGGCTCAGGATGTCAATAAATCAATGTTAAAAGCATAAACATTTCTCAACAGCAGCCACAAATCACTGCAAGCAGATTGAGAGGAAGATTACTCACTCACTAACTCAACTGCTGTAGGAGGCAAAGCAGAAAGACAGATGAAGAGAGGCTTGCAGCATAGCAGAGGAACTGAGCTACAGCCTTCCAGTCTCCAACACAGGTTTTCCTGCAACATGTAAATCTCCAAGAATAAGACGCTGGATCAAATGCCAAACAGATCAGGCCTATTGTTAGAAAAAAAAAAGCAAAACAAGTAAATATTGTATAGCAACAGCCATGTTCTCAAATGGAAAGTGACGTAATCACTGCTATTTTTAACATCTTGCACCATGAGCTATTTTGAGTGTCACCAGAAAAAAAAAAACCACTTCTAATTCTGTTTCATTTCATAAATAGCGTTGTATTGCTTGTAGTCAGAGTAATTTATATTGAGCAAATGTCACATAATAACACAATTAATATATAAAATTATATTACACAAATTAATATTATTGCCTCTGCCTTAAAGATAGCCTGTAATTCATTGGACTCAACTAGCTTTCATTTTTGTACAAAGACATTTTATCAAATTATTTTCTATTGTCTTCCACAGTAGAAGGAAAGTCATACAGGTTTGTTATTATACAAGAATAAGTAAATGACACTTATTTTTGGGTAAACTATCCATTTATTTAGGACTTAAATTACAGCATGCAGACCTCTAAGTGTGTGCTCTTCATAAAGGTTAATGTATACCTGCACAAACATTTATACCTTTTATAACACTATAATACCTTTAATGACATTAACAAACATTTTCTGTCATCAATATTTATTACAAATTCCTATCTTTGTATTTAATAGTTCAGTAATAAAATACTGATCTTCTGAATTTTTGTTAATTACTAATAGTTTATAGTTATTGTAAAATTATATGTTATATGAATGATTTGCGTGAATGATATGTTTATGCCGCCTGCCAGGGTTAATTGAAGATATCTTGAGAATTCAATCAAATTGCCCTATTTTTGCTTCAGAAATCTCTTCACCTTGTTTGAAAGTGGAGAAAGGTTAAGAGTAGGTACAGTTTTGACACTGTTATTCTCTCTCTCACTCTCTCTATTTCTCTCTGTCTTACTATCAACACAGACTTTCCTTATGAAAATTATTTTAAGAATTTCTCGTAAGTTATCAGTGATCGCTAATGTGTGTTTTTAATTTCCCTGACTGAGTAATACAGGAAGACAATGAGAGAGGAAAAGGGAAGGGGTGAAGAGCAAAACTGAACGACTTTTGTGAGTGTTACATTTAACACAACTTCCTTGTCTTCCTTTTGACTGCGTCTGTTGCCATGGCAGCACCAGCAGAGGGACAGAACACACACACACACACACACACACACACACACACTCACACTCACACTTCTCTGTGCCTGACCTCCATCTGAACCTGCCTGAGGTCGGAGGGCGACAGCTTTGAGCACTCTCATGAGAGATGGAGAAAACGAGAGACGGGAGAAAAAGACAAAGAACAAGAGAGAAAGTGTGATGGGTGAAATGAGAATTAGCATGCAGATGGGGCAGAAGAATAACAGATGTGGAGGGGTGGAGCTCAACATGAAATTAACTATAATTTAAGAGAATAAAATATGCAAAATGGGGATCATTATGCTGTGTGTTGCATTTCAGTCTGCTTTAGCTCTACATTTCTTTTTCCCATTTTGTATTTCAGTCATAGATTTCTTATTTATGAAACTGTGTGTCTGTGCGTTTGGTGATGTCATGAATCATGAATACACTATGAATAGGTATTTTTGACTTGTGTATTTCGCTTTGGTCCAATGCAGTTAAGTGAGTCTAAAAATGTGAAGGAGAGCTCTAGGGTGGACCACACCTGGAGTAGACATGGATGAAAAAGTCACCACCTTCTTTGCAACATGGAAGTAAGCTATTTCTAGTGAATGTGCAAAACTCCTGATTCATAACTATAAGAATAACAAGGTGCAGTAAACACTCAAACTATTTGCTCTACAAGACAGTGTGTTTATTAATTAGGATGATAAATTAGAACAATATGATGACAAATACCAATTTGCAATGTCAAGTAGCAAAAGGACTGCTTTTGTAAAGCTAAAATAACTTGCACACTCAAGTCACAAAAGGTTGTGCCCTGTCCTGTTAAAAACAAGGCACAGAAGGTCACAGTAATGTTTTTGTTTGCCATAACGGCTCGTTTTCAAGATGTTTTTTTTTTTTGCACAAGTATTTAAAATATCTAAAAGTCTCTCAGCATTCATAAATGTAATGAATTTTTAAAAATGTTCGTATACACAAAGACTCGGTGTATAAAGATTGAAAATGCATTGTTGTAAACGTGAATATTGTACTTAAGCTTTAGAATCATAGGCAATGCTTAAACCATATGCTGCAAAAACTGATTGTAATAAGAATAATAGCCAGGAACTATTTATATCTATTTATAGCTGTATTTTTGTTTCAGTAGTTATACTGTATATGTCCTTTGGCCATATTTTATTAAGTATGAAGCTATTGCTGCATGTTTGCAGTGCAGCCAAATGACTATGCAATAGAGCAGCTTTGTAAAAAAAAAAAAAAAAAAAAAAAGTTGCAAACAGTGCTTTTGGCAGAAAGATGCTATAATAATTAATCTTTGGCCCTATTAAGAAACAAACCCGCCTATCAGTGCAGGGGTAATCATTTCAGCAGGTCCACATGGTGTAGCATGTGCTTCATTCAAAAATGAATAGCAAAAGGAATAGTAACAGTTGAAAGCACGGTGTTGATAACATTGTGCAGTACTACAGTACTACTTTTACAGCTCTGTGCCTTAACATAAGTCCTGCACCACAACATTATATGCATAAAATAAATCACCCACAAGTTTAGCTGCATACAAACCATAACAGGACATGCATGAGCAGATACATTTGGATGCTATACATTTTTCTTTTTTCGACACAGATTATTCATTCAGTGACCAATTCCTATATAATTGTTAAAATGTACTGGTAAGAAAAACAAACTTTTAAATTTGTTGCATTACACACTAGTTAAATCTTTCAAAAAATGTCCTTTTAGTTATATTACTCATAAATCAAACACACAGAACCCAAAAGGCACCCTTTTTCTGTATTACAGGTGCATCTCAGATGTGGTTCGAGTAGTATCTGGTGCAGCACCGAGAGACAGGAGAGAAAACTCCCTCCAGAGCTGTTTAAACACTGTTAGCATGTCAGTCCAACCGATCTCTCGTATCCTCCACCCCATTCTATGTAACCATTCCTCTTCTCCCTTCCTCTCTGATGAATAGCCTTCCCCTCTATGTGAACTCGATTGATAATACATGGCTTGCAGTAAGAGCTCATTCGTTAGATCAAGCTGCAAGCCACCACAGTCTGACATCCCTGCAAGTTTACTTTACTAGGTGTATGCTTTTGCTTATAATGTACAGCTGACTGGATTCGTTTACATACCCTTTTTAGCTGTTAAGTTTATAGATACCTTGCATTATTATTTAAGACTTATATAGCAGCCTACTGCCATTCAGAAGCTGTTTATGTATTTCCCACAAAATAAAATTTTAACAATTTACACTGATCCTCCACCGATCATCCGTTTTTTAGCATGTAACACTTGTTAGGTCGGTAACACTTTAAAATACGGGTTCAGTTGTTAACATTAGTTAACTACATTAGTTGACATGAATTAACAATGGAAGTATTAATCTTAGCTAATACATTATTAAAATCAAAAGTTGTATCTGTTAATGTTATTTAATGGACCTGAGATAACAATGAGCAGTTGTATTATTATGAACTAATGTTAAGAAAGATTTATAAATACTGTACCAAATTTATTTCTCATGGTTGTTACTTAATGCATTAACTAATGTTAACTGATGGGATGGGACCTTACTGTGCATTGTTACTGGAGTTGTATAAGCCTGTTGCTTTGATGTTGACTGATATTCATGAAGACGTATTTGCAGTCAGTTTCAGCTAAGATATGAAATAATTTCAGTTTATTGATAATGTCAGTTTAGTGTTTATAAAACAAAATGATAATGTAATTCATGCTTATCTGATAATCTTTGTGTGTAAAGTTTTACTGATGGAAGACAGACACTACATCTATACAACTGCAGTACACAGAAGATGCGCAAGAAACTTAGTAGAGCGTCAGTTCTGAAACACACTGTGTAACAGAATAGTTTGTGTTTAGAGGATATAAATTCTTATTAGTGCTTAAGTTTACAATACATGTTTCCAGCTGTTTAAAAGCATCTGTCATGTGCTCCTCTAAAATCAATGTGACACTCTAAAGTCCCATGTTGCCACTTCATAAGGTCTGTTATTGAGTTGAATTGCCTCTCAATCTGATTTGGCAAATAAATAAACTTGCCTAATTATTTTAAATGTCACATTTTCAATGTAAATAAGCACACACAAATTCTGATTATTATGCTGTGTTAGAAGAGAAGCAAGGGAATTGTCAGGAATCAATAGTCTGTTGCCTAATCGGCCTAATCTAGATCCACTCAAGCGTTACGATGTGGACGTTAAGGCACAAGGATTCACACTTTAGTGTTCTGTAAAAGATTTTATTTATTTACTATTTATTTATTTTGTCCGTTTTATATTGTTTGCGGCATTGTCTTTACTAAATTTATATTTACATAAGGCAAAAAGAAGTAATCAAGCCTTTAATGGAATTTGCAGCTGCCACTAAATGATTCACACATGCCAATAAATCTGTCCAAAAATTGTTTAAAAGAGACAGCAGCCGCAATCAGTGTGAGGAATAGACAAAATGTTCAAATGTGAGGAACAGTCTAACGTTCAGCCGTGATTTGTTTGTGAAAGATTCATTATTCATGGCTATTGTTGTTTTTCCACATGAAAATAGCCTTATAAACATAATAATGATCAAATGTCAAATAATATCAGCAATTGTAAGATTATACATAATTTCTACTTGTGGTAAGAGGTGGGGATCCTCTTTCAAACCTTGAAGACAGAAAAGGATCATTCAAAAGGAAAAAAATAAAGTCCATCAAGATTTTAACCTAATGAAGTTGGTAAAACAAGCAAGCAAACAAACTACAGATGCAACATGAAATTTATGAACAGAAATGATGATTTAAAAAAACAACAACATAAGGTTTATAATGAGTGAGAAGAACAAGTAGCTCAATAGCGTCACCTTATGGTTGATAGTAAACTTTTTTTTTTAATTATTAGGTTAAACGTGAAGCCAAACTGACTTCACTCATTAAAAACAAAGACAAAAACAAGAAGAGTCATCTCATTTATAATAACTAATTCAGTTGCATTACACTGACATAAGGCCAATGGATATGAATAATTATAATGCAATTAATATTAAATTAGAAATATATAATGATGATGCATTACATTTACAACAAGATTTACATTGGTATTAAAAAAATACCCATTTAATAATATTAAAAAAGTAATCACACACACAGTGGATTACAGTAACTTCAAACAATTAGGATAAATTAGAAACCCAACAAAGGTCATAGTTGTTCCTATTCTACAAAGCATAATCAAATATTGTACAACATATGATACATGCACAGGGGTATAGATGGAAGTTTTTTTTTATAAATCTTGTTCTGGCTTAGCCATACTATAATGCTGGAAATTAATCTTCACATGTAGAGTGTAGGTTTACCTGCTGTGGGAAACTGGCTACAATATGAATTTATAGATAAAATGTTCTGTTTTACTTCTGTTACTGGCACTTTTGCTGTTTTTTTAGTTTGCTGGTTGATTTTGAGGATTTCAGGATGGATACTGTTACCTGAGGTGGTTACAGAGAATAATTTAAGCAGATTCATTTATAGTACATCTACTGAATAATGTAATGTAAAGCATGCCATCAGTTTAGTGCCTCCTCCTCTTTCTCTTTGGTTGTTTAGATTCCTTCCATGAAAACAAGTACCAGTATGCTACTGGTATATGGCTGTTGAGCAAATCAGGTATATCATGAACTACTAGCTCACTGACAAACCTCTGATTGTCAGAATCAGGAGAGTCAAATGGGCAGTTTAACTCCTAGCCAAATGTGGTACCAAATGTACTGATTATTTTTGTAATTCTTTTGTTTTCCCTCATTCATTTTCAGCATTACATACACTATATTGCCAAAAGTATTGGGTCGCCCCCTTCTAATGAACAGGTTTGACTACTTTAGTAATTTCTATGAGTTCAAATCTTAATGTTAAAGCATATAATGATATTCTAGGAAATTGTGTGCTTCTAATATTATAGCAACAGTTTGGACAGGACCCGTTTCTATTCTAACATGACAATGCCTCTGTGTATAAGACAAGATTCAAAAAGAAAATTACTGATTCAGTCAGTGTGGAAGAACTTGAATGGTCTGCATAAAACCAAGTCCTAATCCCAGTTTAACACCTCTGGTATGACTGTAAATGCAGGCCTTGAGCCAAAAACTCAAATGACTTGCCAACAAATGACTTGTACATACACTATATAGACAAAAATATTGGGACACCTCCTTCTTTAGAACAGAAAAATGCACTTCCAAATCGTGTAGCTCTTGATAGCATAATTCATTTATTTAAAAATTGTATTTCCATCTCTGTTGCAACAGTTTTGGAAGTGTCTAAAATGACTGTACCCATATGTACAAGTCATTGGTGTTTGGTGATGAGTTTTTGGCTCAAGGTCTGCATTTACAGTCACACTAACAATGGGGCCTGTAAATCATTATTCGTATCCACAGAGTGACAACACATCTTAAAAAGGCACATAGACTTCAAAGCACACACGGGCCATGAATGTTAAGTGAATTTGATGGTATGTGTTCTGTAGTACACAGAAAATGGGCCACTGCAAACAATGGCTTATAAATTTGATTTCTGCCTAAAACAATAAAACTGGTGAAAAAAATCCCAAGCTACAAGGACCAAAATATCAGATCCTATTATGGAGCATACATAAGTAATGGCTTGTAATAAACACCTTACCATTTGCACAGACATTCTTAAGAAAATGTAAAAATCTACATTTATTTTAATTCATTTTGCACACTATCGATCAAAATGACATATAGTAAACAGGTAATAAGGTAGAAGAATTTCCAGAGCAATTGCAATTTCACAATTCTCATGCAGAATAATGAAAAAAAAAAAAAAAAAAAAAGTTAAAGAGAAAATAAAAAAATAGTTTTTGGACCAAATCTCACTGTTCACACTTTAAACTACATTTGAGATTAAAATGTACAATTTGAGATTTCTGCTGTGACAACATTGTAAATGAGCCCTGTAGCAATCTTTTGCAGCAATCTCAGTCAACAAACTTAATCAGAGAAAAGTTGGCTCAGGTAACAGATGTTACCTTACAACAGTGGCCTGCAGGAAGAGGAGCTCGTGCTCACAACTGCCTGTGTTTTCTGATTTATTCCTTAGCAGCACTGAGTACATGATGGGCCGTTTGAAGAGGTGTGTTAAATGACAGACGTCACAGATGCGTGATTGCATACTGACTTACTTTCTGTCAGCCTCAGGTTGTGGGTGTTACTACCACAGGTAGCCAAAACACACACACACATACACACACAAATTCCCAGTGATTACTGTGAATGTATTATTTTGCTTATTATTAAAACTAGCAGGTGAAGTATTTGATATAATTTATTACTGACTTCTTCAGAAACAGTTTTCTGTCTGACAAGCTTCTGCACATGTTATTTGTGTTACAAGCTAGTGAGAATTTACAAGATTATATCTGCTGTAGGTAGCCATCTGGCCTTTTGGAAATGTTATTGTGTGATTTCAGAGTTTCTGACCAGAACTTCTCGTCAAACGGGCTCCTTCATGACAACAGTCCTACAACAAAACTGTAAATGAAATAGGTTACTACATAGGCTAAATAGCAATATAGGCCTACTCTGTCATACTAAATATGAGATTTCTGTGGAATTAAAAAATAAACAAACATTCTTGTAGATTTGTAATACCGTAAATGAACAGTGCTTATTGTTTGCATTTACAGTGCCTTGCAGAAATATTCAAACCCCTTCATTTTTTTTCATGTTTTGTTATGTTGCAGCTTTATGTTAAACTGCATTAAATTACTTTTTTTCCACATCAATCTACACTCCATACACCACAATGGCAAAGCAAAAACAGAACTGTACAAACTTAAAAATAAAAAATCTGAAATATGTTGCATAAGTATTCAACTCAGTACTTAGCTGAAGCACCTTTACAGCCTCAAGTCTTTTTTGTTTGATGCAACAAGCTTTGCTCATCAGCATTTGGCAATTATCTGCCATTCTTCTCCTGTTCACCTCTCAAGCTCTGTCAGGTTGGATGGGGGCAGATGCACATTTTCAGGTTTCTCCAGAAATATTTGATTGGGCTCAAGGCCAGGCTGTGGCTGGGCCACTCAAGGACATTCACAGAGTTGTCTATAAGCCACTCTTGCTGTGTGTTTAGGGTCATTGTCCTGTTGGAAGGTGAACCTTCTGCCCAGTCTGAGGTTCTGAATGCTCTGGACTGGGTTTTCATTAAGGCTATATCTATATGTTTGGTGCATTGAGCTTGTCTTCTACTCTGATGTTTCCCTCAGTCCCTGCTGCTGAAAAACAGCCCCACAACTTTAAGTTCATCTAAGTGTACTCAACTGTGCTATTTTGAGACACCATGCATATGAACTAAAATGCACTTTTAACATACTATCGTTACCACTTGTAGTACACTTGACTTGAGTGTACTAATGTATGGAAGATGTGTTCAAGTGTGCTACAAGTGGTAACTAAATTTTTTTTAATACAGAGATTATATAATACAGCGCATTTTAGTTCATATTCATGGTGTCTCAAAATAGCACAGCTGAGTACACTTAGATGAACTTAAGTTTATCTTAAGAGGTACTAAAGAATCATTTTTAGTATATAATGTTATACTTAAGTGTGTGGAAATAGAACACTTTAAGTGCATTATGGAAGTGCACTTGTTTTTCACCTGGGTTCACTGAGGAGGAGAAGATTGAGTCTGGCCACACTGACATAAAGCCTAGATTGGTGGAGTGTTGCAGTGATGTTTGTCCTTCTGTAGGTTTCTCCCATCTGCATATATGATCATGGAGCTCAACTAGAGTGACCATCAGCTTCTTGGTCACCAGTCTAGACAAGGCCCTTCTCCATCAGTTGCTCAGTTTGGCCAGGAGACCAGCTCTAGGAAGAGTCCTAGCTGTTTCAAACGTCTTCCATTATGGATAATGAAGGCTACATGATTCTGTGAACCTTCAATGCAGCAGAATTTTTTCTGAACTCTTCCCCAGATGTGTGGCTTGACACAAACCTGTTTCTGAGCTCTACAGGCAGTTCTTTTGACCTCAGGGCTTGGTTTTGCTCTGATATGCATTTTCAGCTGTTAGACCTTTTATTAAGACTTGTGTGCCTTTCCAAATCATACCCATTCAATTGAATTTGCCACAGGTTAACTTCACTCAAAGTGTAGTAACATCTACAAGCAATATGAATGCTCCTGAGCTAAATTTCAACTGTCCCAGATAAGGGTTTGAATACTTATGCAATGGAATCATTTATGTTTTTTATGTATAATAAATTTGCAAAAATGTTAAAAACCTGTTATTTGCCTTGTCATTATGGTGTGTGGAGTGTAGATTTTTGTGGAGAAAAAAAGTAATTTAAAGTGGTTTAATGTAAGGCTGCAACATAAAACGTTAAAAAAAAAAAAGGAAGGGGTTTGAATACTTCTGCAAGGCACTGTATATGTCAATATATTTTCTATTAGCTTTTCATCGATCTCTGGCGCCACCGCATGGAAGCAATGCTGAATGATTTTAGTATTTTGGGAGACACTGTTGCTTCCAGTAAAATTGCCAATATGTTTAGAAGTGTTAACAAATATATGACTAGCTCAGTGTTGCTTTCTGGAAACAATAAGTGCTGTATGTGCGTACAGTTAATATATATAGTGGCTTGGAAAAGATTAAAGGACATCAGTAAAATCTCTCTTAGCCACCACTTGTCACTAATCTCAAATCTATAAAGTTTTGCTGGGTGTTTTGGTCCCCAGCAACACCTTGTCACTAAACTGCTTCTAAATGTATAACAATTAATATTATTATTATAAATATTCAGTCGATTTGTATCCATCACAACAGCATCACAGCATAACCCCTGTGCCAATCATACATGCCCACATTAACAACAAAACATCATCTCTCTGTCGGCCCAAATTCTGTTCTTTCTCTGAAGTCACATATCAGTCTGTCTTTACCTTCTTGGTCCTCTCATTTCTCATTGTCCTGGCCACATCCCACATACAATACTGTCACTCTTTTTCTCTTTGTATGATCGCACCCCTGCCTGTGGTGACGGGGTCTCTTCCCGTCTCTCACCGTATCCTGCTGATTCTGTCCACTTCAAACAGAAAACAGATGGACCAGCTGTTTGAGGCAAGCTCTGCTTTCCCACCACTATGACAACACATATACTGTACATTCACACATGCAAACAAATGCATTCCCCCATAATTAAGCTGGACACAACACATTCATTCTCTTGGTTTAAAGAATTGGCAGTAATAACCGAGGTAATAACAACAGTTTTTACAAAGTTTCTCTTTTAAATATTAATTCAAATTATTATTACTCTAATTCTAATTTGGTACATCTGTTTGTAGAGAAAAGACTGTTATTAGACTATTATGTCTAATGCAGCACAGATTTTCACATCGACTCATTTTCGGTCATAACAAATGGAAAATGCTGTATTAAAGCAGACATCAGGCTATACAGTATATACTAGGTATGTTATTTTCTATCACATACCAGACATTTAAAGAATATAAAGAGCTTGAAAATGTTTAGTTACAACTTTACGTAGATTACTAAATCAGAATCACCAATCAACCTAGAACTATGGAAATTCCCAAATGATTAGATTATGGATTTGATGGAATTATGGATATCATGCAAATATTTTTATTTGGCAAAAATAAGATATGGTTATATCAAAACTAAATAATGAATGTACAGTTTAACAGAACTACTGTACAAATTCTACCTTGTAGAGAAATCTCTCATTTTGTTGAACAGAAAACAATGTGTTGTTTGCATATATTCATGTAATAACGTACAGCAACATGCTTTGTTTGAGTTGCTATTTGATGTGGTTTAGCAACATTATCATGTTTGTATTCCCAGATGAGGAATCAGGTCTTGTTTCAGCCTCCTGTAAGAGCATGTGGAGGGCCATACAGGAACACAAACCACATGGAAAAACAGAGGAATGTACAACAGCATTCATTCATCCTGCTGAAAATCTGCTTGTCCTGGGGGCTGTTTTGCCCCATCAAGATTTTGCCTAATTTCTCAACCAACAGGGGAGAAGGAATAGAAATTGCTTTTTCAAACTTTGAGGCTTCTCGTCAGAGCACCAAGTTGGCACTCTTGGTTTAAAGAGAGGGGTAATAGACGAGACTCTTGTTCTCTACTTACTTTTACACACACTCCTCCCGGTATAGAGAAAATTATACCACATTTAGTTTAACTTATATTATCTCCATAATCTATAAACAGGGCTTCTGCAGGGATCATAAAGGTAAATTTATATATGTATACACATATGTATACACATGTATAT
>JAFVLL020017077.1:0-33718 GCA_021397915.2 Tor tambroides
CAGTGAAAGGCTGTTTGTATCTGTGATTCAGGCTGATTTATTGTGCCGAGTTTCTCAACGTTTTCTCATGGATGATAGAAGTGGTGTTGAGTATCCCATTCCCAGGCTGTTCTAGGGTGGTTACTGTCTATCTGAACAATAACGTGGGAACTGACTCTGAAATCTATCAGATAATGACCCATCTCTGTCAGAGGAGAAATTGCCAAGGAGTTTGCCTGCTTTTTGTGTGCGGCTTTCTAATTTCATGCTCTCTCCTTCCCCCTCTCTCCTCCCGAAATTCTCCTTTCCTATCACTATTAGAAAGTTTACCAGACATTACATGCAAAAAATAACAATTTTATCCTGCACCATCACCAGCGTGAATTTTACCTGTGCAGGTGTGCCATAACTTACCCTCAAATAGTCCCTCTTCTCCACTGAGCCGGAAGCTCCCAGGGAAGGTGATCAGGTTATTAAATATGAATGGGAGAAGAGAAGGGGCGGTATATATTCCCTTTAATTTTTGTGTATTATTAAGCAGGTGGCTGAATATGATAGTGCTGGCTGTCATGTCTTTAATTAGGGGCTATTTTCCGTCAGCTCGACTTACAGTGGAGCTCTGCTGTTCATCTGGAGTTCACACGGCCGCTGGCCACCACTTACTCATTTCTTCCAGTCCCTCCCACCAACCTCCCACCTGAAATATAATGTACCTTTAAGTCAACTTGTTCTCAGAAACCAAAGAAAATATTGTATTTTATTAATGCTTTTTAAAAAAAAAAAAAAAAAAAGTTTTTAGTTTTAGCTGTAATTTTATTTTATTTTTAATTTTAATTTAATTTAATTTTATCAATCATTTGGTGGATATGTAGTGCCATTCACATCACCCATGATCAACTGATCCTATTAGATATCTGGTGGTTTTAACTCTCAAAACAAATTGATCTTATTGAGTTCTTTTTGATATTTTGGGTGCCCACCTGTTATCATTTAATCTTAGGGACGATCGATATCACAGGGCTGATTTTCCCACAGTGCTGTGGGGGTGTCATTTCAACTTTCTCACAGGTTGTCACAACAGTTGAGAGTGATGGTGTTATTTTGTGGGTCTTGCTGTTGTTTATTGCTCAGTTTGGGGTATTTCTAATGATTGTTGTTATTCAGCTAAATGAGGCAGCAATAATTAGCATGCGGCTGATAATTAGGCTCCACAGGGCTGTAAAAGAGAAGAGGATGTGTAGGGATAGCAGAATACAGGTGGACTATCTGATGAAACCAATAGTATGTAGTCCATTTGTTTATTGTGCAAATGCTAATATTTCAGAATGCACAGTATATCTTATCCAATATTTTTTTATTGTATTGATTTACTGTATTTTTTTATTTATTGGTATTGGTCAGTATTCGAAATGGAATAGTTTATGCTCATTTCTACATTACCTGTGCTGTCAACTAACGCTAACCTATTAATCTTTAAAAACACTAGTAATTTAATAACTCAGTTAATAATTTATTAACACCCCCATTAAATGTAATCATCTACACTTGTAGAAATATAAACAATTTCTTTTATTTTTAACCCAAAATAGAACTGAACTTTAATATCAGCAATCTGTTGTAACTCATTTATTGGCCATAGCATAAAAATAATTATTGGCTTATCATAACAAACTGAATTTTGTTATCTGATATGCATCCTTAATAACAAAGTATCAGTCGAGTCATCTGTATTTGATATCAATTTTATATTAACGCTGAGCAGCCATCCATTACATCCAAGTTGTGGCCGCTGGGGAGTTTACAGTGAAGAGTTGCTAACTAGAAGCACAGTACAGATATATTGCTGCAATGTAACAGTAATGATGACATTGGTGAAGTGCTTGTCACAGCAGGCAAAATACTGTGCTAAAGTCCAAATCACATGTGTAACATTCCCTGACACTTATAACACTGCAGGTGAGTCTCCAGCACGCTCAGTCCTACAGAGTCAAAGTGAGTTGCTTATGGCTTCGATATCACATTAGATGTGTTCAAATCTCTGTGTCACACAAGCTCACTTTTAATGAGATGATTTGAACAAGTCTCTCCTCTCCTTTCCTCTCTGCTCCTCTCTTCTCCTCTCCTGCTCTCCTCTTCTCCCTCCTGCTCTCAACATTGTGTTGGTCTATCTGATCCTGGGCTCTTTTGTTGCTCTTTGAAAAGCCCGACCCGACACTCATTATTTTCTCCTTTATCTTCCTCTCTGACGCTCTGATTAGGGTGGTCGGGTTTGACAGTCGCCTCCACAGAGATCCTATCCATTACGCTGTCACCAGGGGCACTGTGTGTGTGTGTGTGTGTGTGTGTGTGTGTGTGTGTATGTGTGAAAGCACACGCACAGGATTAAAGAGGATGTATATATTTATGAATATATTTATGTATGTTTCTGTGCATCTATCACATATGTATTTGCTAGTGAGGAACACCTGGGAGAGGGAAATATTTTTCATATATTTAAAAAGATGATTAAAAGATTTTAAAATTAAAAGTAGAGAATAATTTAACATATAATATGGGAATTTTTTATGTGTTCCATGAATATAGATTTTGATACTGATTTAGTAATATATCTGTGAAGGCAGAAATGCAGAGAGGGAACGATAGCTTGTGTCTAATGCATACAGTGTGTGTGTATATGAGAGGGAGTGTTTTGGAAGGCTAAGTGTTCAGTGTCAACAAAAAGTACAAAGTATCAGGAGCTCATCTCACAATAATTATGCTGAACTCTCCTGTTAATTAAATGCCTATTGAGGGAGGGCAGGGTGTGTCAATTAAACTGCCTTCCTCTCATGTAACCATGGGATATAGAATCCATGTGGACTGTGGAAGCACCTGCACTTCAGCAGTGCTGCATGTGGATGGTGACCTTGTTTGCTGTGTCATATATTTTCCTGAGGAGAGCAGACTGTGTGTTTTTGTTCAGTCTCTCTCACTCACTCTGCATCTTTCTATTGCTCTGTCTCTCTCTGGAGGGTTCTGCCTGCTCCATTGTGTCAGGAGGTGGAAGGGGAATAGGCAATATGAGCGCATGGCGCTTTGCTGATGCAGCCAAACTATTTTGGGCTATCCTCTTGGCTGTCATTTGTTGTCAAATGACCTAGTCCTGGATCTTTTGTGTTGCTGTAGTAATTGTGCGTGTGTGTGCTTGCGCGTGTGTGTGTGTGTGTGGGGTGGGGGGAGAAATACAAGTTGAGATATTCATTAATTAGTTATAACAGGTTATTAACAGGCAGTACAGAATTATATTCAGCATTATTTTGTAAATTGTGAATGCTTACACACACACACACACACACACACACACACACACACACACACACACACATTATAATATGGACAGTCTACAGTATATTCTCTCACAATAAATGGTACAAACACAATCAAATATTTACATTATTTGTTAACTGACTGTCTGTGACTTTTGCTTAGCTTTCAAAAGTTTGGGAACAGTAATTGTTTTTTCTTTCGCATTGGCATTTTTTCTTTTATTCAGCAAGACACATTTATTTAATTTAAAGTGACTGTAAAGGTATTCATAAAGTTACATAGGACTTCTACAGTATTTTAAAATAAATGCTGTACTTTTGAACTTTATCAAAGAATATTTTTTTTTTTAAAATATTGATAGTAATAAGAAATGTTACTTGAGCACCAATTCAGCATATTAGAATGATTTCTGAAGGATCCGAATTTTGCATGGCAGTGTATTTGGTCAGTGGCTGATCAAACAATGAATGACTCTTAAATTTTTCTGTGTATACAGCAACTGACAAATCAAATAAAGCCTGTACAGTTAACCGAAGTCAGTCCATTTCTCTCATACACAGAGCTTTGGGACTTGAGTTACATGGTATGACTTTAACAGTAATTCATTGATTCATCATTATATATTAACACAAACAGTTTGATGACAGAATGAAAAGAGCCAATAATTTGGCTATTTAATTTTAATTTTATTTAATTTTAGACAAATGTATAAATAAGTAAAATATAATGGAAGTTTTAAGAAAATTCAGATACTTTCACATTTCAGTTTTTAGATCCAGGGATACATAAATAGATTTTAGGGATTTCAGTGTGTTTGTGTACCTGTGTATCTGTAATATATTCCTAGCAATATTAAAAGACCTTTGGTCTTAATGATTAAGCTGGCAACATGATGCGGCGTGTTTTATCTTTGGTCGACGACTCGATGCTGAACATATTCAGTTTCAGTCACTTTGATGAATGAGAGACATCACTTCACACAACTGCCCCTTTTTAATAGCATATGATCTAACGTCTTTAAATAAAAGCTGTCCTTCTTTATCCATCTCTTTCAAATAAACCTCAGCCTCATGTTGGAGCCATTTTTGTGTGGGTTGTTTTCACCAGTAAGTCAATTAGAAGACTCTTCCTCGTGCCATATTGTCCTTACATATGTATTGGTTATGAAAGCCGTCTAAAGGATTGGCTGCTTTGTGTTAGTATGCTGTACTTTGATTTGATTTGATTTGCTTTATTTAAGTGTCATACACCATAATAGATGCCCAGCCCACAAGGGCTTATTAGACACTGCAACATATAACAAGTCATAGCCACGTGACACAATACAAAGTAAAAGACAACACACGCAAAACAAACACAAACATATCTATATACTCTGCACGGGGGTATAGAATACTTTGACGCCTCTTTGCTGGGGCTTTTCCCCAGCAATCACAAAGCAGACCTTGCTTTCAACTACAAGATTTCAGCTTCCTGCTTCCAAAATAAATCAGAATTTTTCTGAACTGGGATGATCTAAATAATGATTCTCTTAAATCACACAAGGAGCAAGGAAAGATAAAAATGGAAATCATCCTCAAATCAAAGACTAAAGTCACAAATTCACATAAAACGGGCAATTGAGATATTCCTTTAATCACCACTTCCACTGCCAAAGGCAGGGTGCCAGTTCTCACTTTGGGCACAGAGAGATCTTTGTCTTTCGCTAAATACACTGAAGATATAATTCTGTTTTATAATCCGCTTAAATTGTACATAATTTCTAAGTTTTGGCTTATTCCAAATATCCTTCTTCCATTGTTCCTTTGTATTTTACACCTAGCACTGCTGTCTGATGTCATGATTAATATAATTTAGGTTATTTTGAAACATTATATCCATATCTGAATTTGATAAAATAACAAAAATATCTCTAAACCATGTAAGGATGTAAAATGCAGTTTTATCCCAGTTAAAAATTTCTGTTAATCTTTCTCAGGCAGACTAATAAGACGGTTCCATAATCGCACCATTTTACAACTTTTGTTTAACAATGCACGGAACCCATCCTGCGTCTCTCCACAGCTAACTTTGTAGCAAATTTATGCACACCAAGAAAACATCTTAGGCTCATGAACCGAGTTTACCAACGCTTCTCCTTGTGGTTTCAAACTCCTGCACAAGAAATAAAACTGGTCAAATTAATGATTCATAAAGTTGTGTAAATATGGGAAAACTAAGATCTGAGACATGATTTGCTTTACTTAACAAACCATCAATGCCCGGCAGAATCTGCTAATAATTTCCTTCCTTCCTGAAACCTCATATTCTCATCCAAAACAAAAACCTAAATATTTATAAGAAGAGGTAAACTTTAAGGAATCACTACCAAATGAAAAGCAAAACTGCTCTTGAGGAAGCCTCTTCTCCTAAAATGAATAACCTGGGTTTTTATTATTAATACAAGACGCCACCTTTACACCAAAAGTATATACATCTAATATCGTAAATTATCCTGATTTTCAGCAATTAACACAATATCATCTGTATACAATAGAATACTTAAATTGTGCCGTCTACCGCAGATACCCATTTTAGTCTGCTTAATTTCTTGGGCCAGATCATTTATATAAAACGCAAATAAAGTAGGAGAAAGCAAGTCCCCCTGTTTCACACCGAAGGGTGTCGAAAACCACTCCGTTCTTAAATTATTAATTTGTATGCAAGCAGTTGGATTTCTATATAATGCTTTTATAGCATTATAGAATTTTCCATCAATACTAAGAGGCAACAGTTTAATGAAGTAAGACTTTGATTAATATAATCAAAAGCTTTTTTAAAATCCACAAAGAGGTATACCTTAAGCCCTTATCCAAACGTAGCCTTCACCACTTAAGAGGTACATAAATATGATCAATACAGGATCAGATTTTTTTCCCTAAACTGCTTTTGCTCATCCACCAAGCCCACAAGACCTTCCAAAAAAAAAGTTCACTTATTATTGAGGACTCCGAATAAATTTTATAAACTGTACTAATTAGACTAATTTCGATAATTCAACGAACTCTTGGGCACTGTATTAGTAGACTTTGGGATAGGTTTAATTACAGATTTGCTCCATACAGATGGAATAATACTGTTCTCAAAACATAATATGCAAGCAATAAAGAACATTCCCTAGTTAGAATTTTTGAGTACTTCATTAGGGAGATCCTCAATACCTACAGCCTTACTTTCTTTAGCTTTATTCAACACCTGAAGTACCTCATTTAACGTAATATCCCTGTTTAACATATCATTTTGCGCAGGTATAATATTCCTCCCCACCTCCATCTCCAATAACCTTACTCGAATTTCTTCCAGAAATAAGTCATCAAATGTAACAGAGCTACTTTCAGCATACAAAGTTCTATAATCTTGTTCCCATTTTTTTATTATTACCCCAGATTCAAAGGAAGACTCCCCATTTTCTAATAACACCTCCATTGGTATGAACGTTTTCTTCTTTGGGCCTAATTTATGTATTTCCCTCCAAAATTGTTGAGGATTACCAATTTGCAATCGCTCTATTTTAATAGCTTGCCCTCTCTTAAACCTTCTCTTAAAAAACCTTAATTTTCTATCAAAATTAACCTGACACAACTTAAATTGGGTGTACAGATCTTTTTTCCTCATGGGGTCCATAGGACCACACTTCAGAAATCTCCTCTCTGCTGAGCGTAACTTTAACCATAACTCCTTTAATTCATTATTCCAAAATGGCTGTTTAATTCTAGAATGGTTTCTTAAGTTTCCTTGCTTTTTAACAGGACAATATTTTTCCATCTCATCATGTAACAATTTACAAAAATTACTATACCAAAGATCCATCATTTCTTGATTCTCTCCCAATCTTTATAATTGATCTAAAACCTGTAATAATGCCCTATGACACCTCTCCGATGACAGAAAATCAATAGGGTAATTTCTACTCTGTCTTGTAGCCTGTTGTAACATATCCGAGTGTAACAGATCATTAGACTCCTCTTCCACTTGAAAGCATAAGCATAGAATTGAATGATCGGGAAGTCTACTATTATCATCAATCAATACAGGATTTTTTTTTAGTGGACAGTGTAATGAGAGCATAATTTTATCCCGAGCTTCAAGCTAAAGAAAAGATTATCATGGTGTTACAACTGTAGAAATATTACGAGGCTTAAAGCACTGAAGGACGAAAGCAAGTATTTTACAAAGCTATGCACTCATATTATAGCTGAACTTAAATTTACATTTACCCAGGATTTTTTTGTTTGTTTGTTTTTTTAACATTTATTTTCTCCTCATGTGTAATGGTCTGAATGTCATTCACTCTTAAATTGCATTATCATAACCCAACAAAACAAAATAAAATAAGCAATGTTCACCTGACTTAATGGAATATGCATTTTGTGGCAAAGTAATTATCTGGGTTTGCAGGAAATAAATGTGTTCTTTTACTGGATGGGACTGAAATAAATTTAAGCATTAATGGGTCCCTTGATTTGCATCAAAATAGTGTGTTATTGTCCCTCAGTGTGGGCTGATATTGGATGTGCATTTCTGTCGTTCCAAACCCTCACAATTTTAAAATGCACGGCAAAGTTAAATATGCTGATTAGAGGCCTTATCTGCGACATGGCCCATCTCATCACTTCTGTCAATGCCTGCTTCATTTAAAAAAAAATGCATTTTAAAAACCCAGAGTGGGTAATCGAATATAAGTGAATTAGTGGGTGGCTTTTTTTCTCCCTCCCACAATTTTAACCTCAGCCAGTTGGCAGAAAATATAGCGGTAAGCAAAATTTAGTGGGGCTTTTTTAGAGGACCAGGCATCTCAGGGCATCAGGGGGCTTCTTAGAAGCTACTAGTCAATAGGAAACTTCAAGACATAAATGAGAAGCGAGAGAAAAGAGAGAGAGCGAGGAGGGAAGAAAAGGGCAGGTGTAGGTAGGGGGCTTTGATCCACTCAGACGTCCTTTACAATGATGACCTCATTTCAAACGCTGGGAGCCAGGAGAGGGAGAAGGAGGCGCTCGCTCACCCGCCGGACTGTTACGCACACACGCCAGCGCACGTTCACACACTCAAAAAGTGGTGGGGTACCACGTTGACCCTTTCTCACGAAAAAAGGGAGCAAAGAGCTTTAATTTGGCTCTGGGGAGGCCCCTGCTAAGGGACGGGCTGCTCCCTGCTATCCTTAGGCTAAAATTGCGCCTCCTCCCCGGGGAGAGCAGGGGTTTGGGGCAGAGCGAGGGGAAGCATGCTGGGTCATTGGCTGGTGTTGACTTTTTCGCTGAGAGGCTTTTCGGTGTGTGTTGTTAGCGTGTCAGCTCTAATTAGTGTTGTGTAGTGAGGGTTAAATGAGATTACACAGTCTTCAGACCCCGCTGCTCAGCTCATGGGCATGTTAAATAGCCATTTCACACACACACACACACACACACACAGTCACAATTCCAGCGTATTCCAGTCACTGACACAGTTCGGATGCTCAGAGTTCGATTGTGATTGTTAATTAAGTGATCTCTGTGAGACCTCGATTGTATCAAGGGCGTATGTTGTTGTTTTTTATTTTATTTGTTTTGATATTTGTTTAGACTTTTTTTTTTATTTTTAAACAGTATTTTTAAAATTGCAATTAATTTAACCCATTAATCCATTAAACCCATTAATTAGGTTCCAGGTCAATTAGACCAATTTAGTTTTTTTCAGTTTTAGAAATACTGGTCAATCTATGATGTTTCTTTTGAAATTGAGACTTTTTCTCATTTAGGGCCATGGACGTGCCTGAAGAGTGTCGGCTCGTGTTGTGGAATATAGGTACAGAATATTACTATTGTTCGACCTGTATATTTCTACACAGAGGGTATTTACATTGATGCATTTGGCAGATAGTTTTATCTTAAGAGGCTTACACTGCATTGAAAGTGTACATTTTTATCAGTTCATGCATGTTTATTTTGCTGGGAATCGAACCCAAGATCTTGCGGTTGCTATCGCTATCTATATTTGAGCTTCAGGAAAGCACATAGAAGAATTACTTCTCCTCGTTTCTATTTAAAATGTTTTTAAAAATGGCTAGTTACAAATAAAAAAGTTACAAACTGTTTATAATATTCACAATTCACGAAGAAAAAGTTTAAAAATTGTTGTTAAATACTGCTTTTAAAATCATGTCCTCATGTTTATTTTTTGTAATGTGTGAAGTATTAATGTAGAATCCAATTAGGGTCTGTTTTACCACCACCATAACAATCGTACACAGATTTTTGAGTAACGCTTTTGAATAGGGAACACATATTAACTGTTAATTAAAAGTTTTCCCTCAATAAACTGCTAATTTGCTGCTTATTAATAGTTAGTAAGGTAGTTAAGTTTAGGTATGGGATAGGATTAAGGGATCTAAAATATGGTAATGCAGAATAAGGCATTAATATGCACTTTATAAGTACTAATAAACAGCCAATTTGCTAGTAATATGCATGCCTAATAAGCAGCTAGTAAATAGTGAGAATTGGTCCTTTAAATAAAGTGTTACTGATTTTTAACCTGTTAGAGACACACACGTTTAACCCATTAGAGATGCGCACAACCTATTACAGGCTTTGCTTCTATTTCTGCAGAGGAAGGGTGACTGTTGAGGTCACTGACATTGCAAATAATTGATATTTAATATTATTTAATGCATGAGTTCGGTGAGGCTATCTCACTGTTATTTTTCATTTAGCTGGGCGCAGTAATGAATGTATTGTAAGCCGCATTAGTCTCATGCTGAAAATCCTCATATTGAAGGATAACTTTTTCTGCCTGTGTGTGTAATAAGATTAAGGTTATTAGGAGAGGTGTGAGCCATGACCTCATGAGGAGATGAGATGGGGGATTATGCCCCCTCCCTATTGGAAAATGAACTTTATTTCAGTACTTACATAGGGCAGCTCTGATCACACTTTCAAAGGCTACAAATGCACTTGGGGCTGATGATACAACTCTGTGTGATGATCTCATTTCCAGTGGCATGTTTCATAACACCAACCTTTTGTGTTCCGTTACAAAAAAGCCACATAACGCATTAAAAATGTCACCTAAAAGTGATGACATTTGTCTGATGGCTAAGAATGATGGCTCAAAGACTTGATGGACTCACATTCTTTTGTTGCAGATCCTGAATGCTGTGGAATTTGGCATTAACAGCAAACACAATTAGCTGATACAAAATTACTTTCACCAACTAGGACCAATAAAATGAAATTCAAATTACTCACCTTAGTACCTTACATAACTGTCAAGGCGTATAGAGAGCCTTGGGACAGTTTGCAGAAATTCCCTGACCCTAACAGTAATTAGACAAGCAAAATACAATTTTGGCAAAACGTTTGACTGTTTTAAAAAGCAGCCATGCAGTTAAATCAAGTTAAAAGGAATTCAAATTCTGTCTTCATTTACTCACCTTCATGCCGCTCCAAAGTTGTATGACTTGAAACATTTTTTTTGTCTATACAGTGAAAGTGACCAAAACTGTTTGTTTACCAACATTCTTCAGAATATCAGCAGAAGACAGAACATCATACAGGTTTGGAACAACATTTCTGGGTGAACTGTCATTTCAAGTTATGAAGGTGGAAATAGTTTGACCTCAGTATTAATACTATATAGCATAAGGATTTCATATACTGGAAAGTTTGCTGTCTCCAAACTGGAATACAGTTATGCCAAAGTTCTTAATGATGTGGAGCATCACATCATCACGACTCTCATGCTGTTTCTCCAGAGCAGCGAAGGCTGTGGTGGCTTTGGCCTGTGTAATTCTCAGAAAGTCAAGCATAGCATCCGTCACCAATAATAGGTACAGCTGAGAGCACTGGTGCTAACAAGGCCTAAGTGGGAAAGTGGTTAACAAGGAAACCATCGCTCCATCTCTTTAATGCCAGGCCATTCTTTTCCTTCCTCCCCCAACCAGCACTCCCCCCTCTCCAACAGCCCTCCATCCACTGCATAGCAACCATTGTGCCTTTAGCTCGTCCTGAAAATGACATGTTTACTCTTGACCAATAGGACTGGTGTACTATATTAACAGGCACAGCATTGAAATGCATTAGCGGCGTAAGATCCGTTCATCTTGCGCTCTTTTCTCCATCATGAAATTTCTCTCACGATTTCTCTTTGCTTACATTTTCTTGTCTCTCTCTCTCTCGCGCTCTGTCTCACCCCTTTCCCTGTTAACATCCCCCTCATCTTCTTTGCAGTCCTCTCTCCCTCCTCTCTCTGCCTTTCTCTAGTGTTTGGGGGTCTTGCCTGATACCCATTAGCGTCAGGGCTTATTACCTGGGTAATGAGCGACACAGTGTCTAATTAGCTGGGGCTTGGAGAAACTGACATCACTCCAGCCCTGGAGCTGCCACTGCCATTAGCAGAGCTCCTCTAAGTGATCTGTCTGTGGTCTGTTAAAACCATTACATTCATTATGGATCAATCAAAGGAAAAGGTGTTGCGGCTAATTGAGGAGTGGAACAATGCTTAAAATCTTGCCGTAATTGATGGATAAAAAATGAAAATAAGAAAAACACCCCATCGATGTCTGGATAATGGGTATATACGCTCTCTGTGTGATGGATAGATTTTCTTGCATAATGGATGATTGGTTTCTGAGTGAACATCCTGTGTCTTTTAATGCAATTATCTTCAGCAATACCTTAACATGTCCAGTGAGAAGAGCTGCAGCATTATTTTAAGCTTAGTCAAGTTAACTTTTCTTTGCAAATATTCCTAGAATGTCCTGGGTTTTCTCTATTAAGTATAAACCATAGTCACACTTTCCCTGTTTTTGTAGTGAATTACACATTGTTGCAGTTTGAGTCATTTAGAAAGTTTTGGATTTAATAATAATAATAATAATAAAATTAATAACAATCAATAACCATTATTATTATTATTATTATTATTATATTTTGTATTGTATAATATATTTGAAGTTTTGTTTTTTAGTAAATTACACAGTTGCAACTTATTCAGAAATATATGGTTTTGTACATTATATCAATAATAATAGTAATAATCATAACCAATATAATCAATATAAATTATTTTAAAACTATTATTATTAATAATAATTTATTTGTTGGGATTATTACATTTTTATATTTTATTTCTTTAGAATAACAAGCAAGAATATACAACATTTAATATACATTTACACCATTTGCTGTGATGCATTTAAAATTTGTAACACTGAAAATTGTACAAATGTCCAAACTGAAACTTGACTCAAAGTTTTGCATTTTATTCAAATTATACTAATGTAAGTAGTAGTAGTAGTAGTAGTAGTAGTAATAATAAGCAATACACATTATAATAAAACATTTTTTGTATATTTGCATTATGTATTTTATTTTTTTTTCAGAATAAAGAAATATATAAGGTTTAGTAAAAATTTGCACTGACCATTTGCTACAGTACATTTAAACGTTTTAATATTGAAACATTCCTTACCAAGTGTCCAAACTGTTTTGGAGAAATGTCTCTTCTTTATTTTTTTTTTTCATTTGGGACATCCAACTTCTCTCTGCCACATTTTGTCTTTAATTTGAGAGATTTGGTAAGTTAGCACAACCAAGGCTGGTGAAGTTGATGTATTTGATGGCAGGCTTGGAGAGGAAAGGAGGACCTCTTTGGACTTAAAAGCCCCCACACGCTTTTAGATTTGACCCCACAATTTTTCTTCCCTTTTGGTCTCATGGCCTCATCTCTCTCTTTTTTTATGTCTTAAAACATACGAGGCAGCAGACAGCTCTGGACAGAGATATGAGGAGCCTTCAAAGCCGTGTTGTGACTGCTGTTTCATCTCAGTACAAAGGGTTATGCCGAAATGTGTTCCGCCTTTCAGTATATTTTGCATTTATGCTAATGATGCATAAATCAACAGGGTGCTTTTCTCAGCACCACCATACGAATCTGTAAACAGACCGAGGAAGTTATGCCATCAAACATGATTTCACTTTTACCATGAGCTGCGTCCCTGAATCTTTTTGACATGTTGACTACAAGTTAAAAAATGTTCTGTAATTTTAAAATCATTTTAATTTTTTTATTTCCTACTATTTATTTTATTTTTTTTCCAGGAAACTAATGGCTTCAGCATAACCTTGTAAAACAATTCAAGCAGATCGAGTTCGCCTTGGGAGTTAATTTAACACTGATAAAACTTGATGAATTGAGTTACCATTCGATTAAACGAAATGATCGGCAAACATACGTGACTTCACTCAAACTAATCCTCATAATGAGAGTGTAATTGCCTAAAACAAGAAAATAATTCCACCCAGCAGAGCGATATCGACAAATACTAATGAGGCCTGCTAGTGAAGGGTTACTGTGTTTGTTTACACAGGAGAGCGAGAGAGCCTAGGAAGAGCTGTGGCAGAGGGGAAAAAGGCAGGATTGTTTGTAATTATGTGTGCCAAGTGTTTAATGCAACAGATTGGACACAATAGCAGAGGCAGAATCAGCTGCATATGAGTCCTCCATTATCCTGCAGTGGTGAAGTTGGGAGACAGATTGCCACCGTAAGCAACACAGACAGGCTTGACACCTGCTCGCCGCTCTCCCGCTCATGCCACCACTGGGGAGAGGAAACCTGATTAACCGCGCTGTGCTAATAGAGAGAGGAAATTAACACAGCGGTATCCTGGTGAAGGAGAGCTATACTCAGAGAGGGGTGTTTAACCACTGGCAGCCAGAAAAGCCATGGTGAGAGATTAATGAACTGTGCAGTGATGGAGCTCAGAGTCGTGCTGTTGATGGGGCTCAACAAGTCTCTGTTTGGGGCTAATGATTCGGCGAAGACACGGCACACACTATGGTGCTGGATAGCGCTTTCCTCTGCCGAGCTGAACGCACGTTTTTCGCATAAAATTAAGGGCAGTTAGACATGGATAAACCTAATCGCGTCTGTTGCCATGTAATTACTTTTCATAACACTGTTCATTATATGCTAGAGCTATAATGCTATTCAGTATATTCATTGCCTTTTGTTGTGGTTGTTTGGTTAAATCTGTGTAAATATATGTAGTCTTATCAACATGTTGAAGTTCATTCCATGTTTAATATGTATGAGGGAGGAGAAATGAATTCGGATTGATGTAGAATTAAAGTGACTTGCGAACTGACTCAGTGTCTGAGCGTGATGGTTCGACTTCGCAGTGCTTGCCTTTAGGTATTCACAAGTGACAGGCTTTCTTTTCATTGGGTATCATGAGGCATTTGATAAAGTCTAGACTGTCTAGAGTATATCCTTAAAGTGGTCATTACAGCATTTAACTTGAAGCCGAGGGAGAACCTGCTTGGAAAAAATGCTATTAGATATTTGCAGCCGATGGAAGGACTTTTCATGCTTCATGTTTTTGGAGTAGTGAGATGGTATTTGCAGTCAGGTTAAGTGGGTTTGTGGAATAGCAATTTAAATGTTATCTTGCACATGCAGCACGCACATATGTTGTGTGTTAGCTCTACTGATTCCACAACCTGAACAGGCATCGCAGTGGCTTTGAAAAGTTGTGAATTTTGATGGCCGGAAGGAGACTGAAAAGATGCCCAGAGTATTGGGGGAGCACGGGTCATCACAAGACCGAAGGCAATGTAAATGTGTGCCATCAGATGGCAATGATGTGTCTCTCTGCGAGTTCATCTAAACTACGGCACAACAGCTTTCCACTCTATGAAAGCCTGTCAGAACCATGTGGTGGCAAGCTGCTGCTGCTGCTGCCCAAAAGCCTTGAATGGCATCAGAAGGCTGTTAGAAACATGTTTGTGGCTTATATCATACAGTTATTGAATATTTTGGCGAAGTTGTGCCTGTAGTCATACTGAACAAGTGTTAAGTGGAATAATAATTTATTATGGTAACATTTTATTTTACGGTGTCCTTGTTACGTTACATGTACTTACTATTATAATAACAATAAATTGGGGAAGTCGTGGCCAGGGAAGTCGTGGCCTAATGGTTAGAGAGTCGGGCTTGTAATCAGAAGGTCGCCGGTTCGATTCCCGCACCAGCAGTACCATGACTGAGGTGCCCTTGAGCAAGGCACCAAACCCCAAATTGCTCCCCGGGCGCTGGAACATTGGCTGCCCACTGCTCCGGGTGTATGTTCACTACTGTGTGCATGCACTTGGATGGGTTAAATGCAGAGGACCAATTTCGAGAATGGGTCACCATACTTGACAATGCATCACTATATATATATATATATATAATTATGCATAATTACATGCAACTAACCCTAAACCAAACCTCTAAAAGTAGTTAATTGATATTACTTAGTAATTATATGTATAATTACACTGTAACAAGGACACCTTAAAATAAAGTGTAACCTTTATTATTTTTAGATTTTATGTATTATTCCAGTTTAAGTACAAGAATGGAGGTCTTCGACAGGCTGTCTGCTAAATATTGTTTAGCTGTTTTTGGTATACCAAAAATTAAATTTATTTTATAAAATAATGAAAATATACATTATGCAAAAATATATTAAGTTAACTTCAACCAGTATATGAAGCTTATGTCAAATTAAAATGTACACATATATGACTGTACATAAATGATTATTTTACTGGCTGTCACTAAGCTTTTAAATACTAATATAGCACAATAGACATGTTATCATAGGCCAGGCTGTAACAGGGCGTTTCTATTCACCAAGGGGCCTGAAAAAGTTTGGAGACGGGGATCATGAAGTTTATCATGAACTTTATGCACAGCAGTAGTGGCAAAATAAAATATTTGTAAAAACTCTGTAAAATGTATTTATGCACTACAGTATATAGTCTGCGCATATTTGTGCAAAGAATGAGCTTTTTTTTCAGCACCAGCAATAAGTAGCTAAAGTGCTCTCTTTAACAAATATCCTTAAATCCGGACGAATCGCATGTTTACGGAGAGTGAGAATGACCAGGTTAATTAAAGTTATTGAGCGTAATGCTCTTCAGAGTCGTGCAGCAGGGGCGATGGGGGCAGACTTTTGTGCTGATGTCGGAGTGAAGGCTGCAGACCGTTTTTCGGTGATGCTGCCGCCGGGTCCGTTCTTCAAGTTCGTTTCCAAGGAGGAGAGACGCCTCGCGCCAGGGCTCCGCCCCCTTCTCCTGAATGCGCTAGCAGCTGCTTTCAAACCCAACTGCTCAATTCCATTCATCCTCGAGAGGGAACAAAAAAGTGGCTATTTATTAGAATACTTGTTTTGTATTGTTCCGCGTCACACAAAAGGGGCTTTATTATGTAAGAAGGAACCCTTTCGCCGGGAGAAACAATAACTTGAAATTGTCTTTAGAGTCTATAATAAATTTCATTTTCTCTCTCCTCAGTGTGTAGTGAGTGGTGGGACTGGGAGCTGGGTATGGCTGGCCTTGGCACACTAAGTGTAGATTTTAGCAAGGATGGCGGTCTGGCGAGTGGCTTTGGCTGGGTTAGGACAGCGATAGAACCGGTAAGGACGATTTTACATCACTGCAGATCAAGGACAGTGCGACGTAAGTTTATATAGCTTTAAAAACAAGATTTAGGTGGATATGCATTCTCTTCTGGGGGAAGTCTTACTTTTGGATATTTTAACAAATTGTAAATTAATCTTCGCGTCTCGAAACGTGATATATTGAGACAACGAGGTCAACGATGACAACTGACTAACTAGCAGAACAGAAGTTCGGTACGTAAGTACGAACTGCGCCATAAAACCTGTGAACAGAAAGCTGTGATCAGTTTTACTGAGCTACTTGATCGCATGATGTGCTGTCTGTAACTGTAAATCGGATAAGAGACATTAACGCGATTTTTTTTTTTTTTTTTTTTTTTTTTGTCCAACGACAGTCCGGAGATGTATTTTAGACTACCGGTCGCTCCAGTGTCGGCAAAGTCGCATTTTATCGGAATAGGCTACTTATAAATAATTATCTAAACATTTTAACACGCGTTCGTGTTTACAGCATTAGCTGGAACGATTCTTGGTGGAAGTCAGCCAGTTTGGACCGCTTAGCCTACCTTTTTTTCTTTTTCTTTTTACATTGGCAGACAACCTGCAAGGACAAACCAGCTCACTGTTCCGTAAATATATAATTGTATTTACAGTAATCTTTAAATAAATTTTCATTGTAGAAGCTTGAATTTAGTAGGCTATTTAATTAAATGAATTAAATATCTGTATTAAAATGTGAGCCAGCGTTTGTTTATATATCTTTATATATAATTCTGATTAAACGTAGGCTGTTGTCTCAAGTTTTTTTTTTTTTTTTTTTTCAGGGAACAAAAACTAAAAACTAAGTCGTGTGACTTATAGGAAAATAACTTAGTTGGAGTTTTGATCAACAGATTGTCACTATCGTTTGTTTAACAGGATATCATTTTCAAGCGTCTATAAGCCATCGTCTTACCACACAGCCCTTAAGTCAAGAAAAGCCACACAAAGGACTTAATCAAATTAGGTTAAACAAGTCTACAACAACAAACAAATTTAGCACGCTTTAATTTTGCAGTGAAATGCTTTCATGGTAATGAACAGTTATAAACACATTGAAAGCTCATAAAAAGAAAACCTTGATTACAATTATTAAAATTATAATTGTTTTATTACATTGGATAATGTTAATAATAAATTCCCATTTCGCTTATTGATATTTTGGGATCATAAATTGCATAGAGCAGGTTGTATTCCCGTCCTCTCGTTCCATCCCCCATCCCCTACTGTCGCGAAATAATGTTTCCTGACCTGGACGATCGCAAACACCTGTGACAACTGTTAAACTGTCACTTCATTTTTACTTTTAGGCCTGTTTCTTTCTTTGTCAAATAAGAAGGACATGTCTGTAATTTTTTGACTACAGTCGTATGTGCTTTGGATAACTGTTGTAACCCCAGCTCTCGCACGTGCGCTAACAGTGCCCTATTGCCCCCAGCGCGCGCAAAACAAAGACTGTGAAGAGCGAGACACTGGAGCAAAATGAGAACTGACAAGGTACGTTGTTCCAGCAGGGTCACAATGTGGTTTAGCGCTCTAATCCGAAGAACAAATGCATTAAATAACATGAAAAACATTGTTATTAAATCTGCCTAATCTTTACCATAAAACTAACAAAACATACTGAATTATCACTTTGAATTAAATTCAAATTTAAGGTTTAAAATCAAATTTTAAGATTTAAGTTTGTATGGCACATTTTTATGGTTTAAATTAAAAACGGTTAAATACGTACTATACTATCAAGGCTACTAATACGTAGTAGTAGTTGTTTAATTATTGGTCACATTATTACTCATGCTGGTGGAGCTTGCTTTGGTGTGGGCATATTTGAAACAATAAATAAAAAAATACTTTGTAAAACCTTTCATATTTATTGATGTGCCATGTTAAATATTTCTAATAAAATGATTGCATTTTTTCAAAATATTAATTGTCTTTTTTAATATACATAACGAAGAAAATAATTATTTCATCAACATAAAATGAGTGTCTAGACACCATGACTGAGTAAATGAAAAACCATATCTAAACTCTTGTCTATTATCTTTTGTCAAAACATGTTTTTGTCTATTTGATATAGCAGCCCATCGTTCTTGTCACATATTTAAAAATATGACAACATTCCTACAGAATATGTATTTAAGTTATATATCTTATGCGTCTTGGAATCATACTTGATGGCAAAATAATAGTTTTGTCTCGTGTTTCACGAACAATTTTTTTTTTTTGGGTCGGTCATGCGATTGTATCACAGGTTATACAATCATCCTTGCTAGTTAAATGAAAATTACAGTCTGATTTTCATTCAGACATCACCTTCATTTTTGCCTTCCAATCACTATGTTCCCTTTTTATTTCGAGATAACTTTAGAGTTTCAGATTTTCCCATATGCCAATTTACAGTCATCTTATTTACGCGCTACAAAATCTTAGCAGTGCACCACCAGACGGCAGTGTCCTCGGTTTAGGAAGCTCTATTTAAAATCATGTTGTTTACCTCTTAAAATATTGTGGTTTTCATATTGTTTCACTCACAGAATAACTCATTAAAAAGTTCTTAGTGGGAATTGTGTGTGTTGATTATCTTTGGCAAAAAAGATGTAATCGAATGCGAAGTGAAAAGACGGTCGTTTTTATCCTATTGACGTTTTTGACATCCTATTTTAGAACGTGCGCTTATGAAAAATTCCTTTCGACTGATATTTTTCCTTTAACGGTTTTATAATCAGACATTCAGCATGCAGTTAACTGTATCAACATAGCTGACAAGTAGTTGGCTACCCTTTACACACAAAGATTTGGCAAGACGTCACGAGGGGAACATTGGAGCTATTACAGTTAAAGAATTAGATCGTATCTTGTAATGTCATCTAAATGGATAAAATCTACCATTTGTCCTCTTGTTCATTTATTGCAACCATTGAAGAGGCTCAAACTGCTACCTCAGTATTTACTCTACTTTAGAGGGGGCGGTGTTGACCCTCCGTGCACCCCGCCTACTAGTTCTTTCCTCGTTGTCTTACGTCACTCGAGCGAACTCCATGCAAATCGCTCCTCACTGGAACGCCATTGGCCGCTTGCTCATTTTAATCGCTGTCAAAACGCATCATATGGCCGCCGCTTTAACTAACTCTTCAACTGCACTAGGAAAAGTAACTCAAATGCACGTTCAATTAATGTGGATGTGAAACGGCAGTCGGACACGACACTAAACAGGCTACGGGAGCAAAAAGAGACCCCGAAACTAACAGCAAACGGTTGGGAATAAGCTGAATTCCACATTTCACCGGAGCTCCACTGGCTTGTGAGGCACCTGCTTCAAGCGCGGACTACAGAGCGCCGAAAGTTCATGCTTTTTCTCTGCTAGCTGAGAACTTTTAAGCCACTTGAATGTATAGCATGATGATGGAAACGGACCTTCATTCCCCGGGACCCCAAACCAACACGAATCCGGGGCAAACGGGTCCAAATTCGGGGAGCAAAGCCAACCAAGACCGCGTAAAGAGACCCATGAACGCCTTTATGGTCTGGTCCCGGGGCCAACGCCGGAAAATGGCTCAGGAGAACCCCAAAATGCACAACTCTGAAATTAGCAAAAGACTCGGTGCTGAGTGGAAGGTGATGTCAGAGGCTGAAAAGCGGCCCTTTATTGACGAGGCGAAGCGGTTGCGAGCCATGCACATGAAGGAGCATCCGGATTACAAATACAGACCGAGGCGCAAAACCAAGACCCTGCTTAAAAAGGACAAGTACTCGTTGGCTGGCGGCTTGCTCGGCGGTGCGGGTGGCGGGGTCGGGATGAGTCCTGCGGGGGTCGGCCAGAGGTTGGAGAGTCCTGGGGGTCACGGGGGCTCGGCTGGCGCTGGCTACGCGCACATGAACGGCTGGGCGAACGGCACGTACTCCGGCCAGGTGGCCGCCGCGGCAGCAGCGGCTGCGATGATGCAGGAGGCGCAGCTCGCTTACAGTCAGCACCCAGGGAGTGGGTCTCACCATCACCACGCTCATCACCATCACCCGCACAACCCTCAGCCCATGCACCGCTACGATATGACTGCTCTCCAGTACAGCCCCATCTCGAACTCCCAGAGCTACATGAGCGCTTCTCCGTCCGGCTACGGTGGGATATCATACACGCAGCATCAAAATTCCAGCGTCGCTTCTTCTGCCGCCATCGGTACGCTGAGCTCGCTCGTCAAGTCCGAACCCAATATAAGCCCTCCGGTCACCACACACTCCCGAGGCCCCTGCACCGGAGACTTGAGAGAGATGATTAGCATGTATTTACCGACTGGCGAGTCCGGGGATCCGTCTGTGCAGAGCAGACTGCATGCCTTACCGCAGCACTATCAGAGCACAACTGCCGGAGTAAACGGAACTGTCCCACTGACGCATATTTGAAACAGCTGATGGAAAGTGATGGGTAACGCGCATTCAGAAACACTCCACCAAAAATATTTACCTCTTTTTTTAGATTGTCATTGAACTACTTTTGTACAGAATGTTTTATGATGTTCTTGTAAATGAAAGGTAAATATTGTTTCCATTGCAGTTCGGAGAGAAACTGAGATCTAATCAAATGTATCACTTTCGGTGAAACATTGTTTAAATATGACGTCTTTAAAAATGATTCTGACAGCGTTTCTGGCTACGCCAAGAAATATGCGACATACTGTTATTCTTTCAATATTTAAGTTTCTGTGCAAATTGACTTTTGAGTTGATAATAACAAAAGTCTAGCGTGAATAACTCAATGAAATGTTTTTGAGAGCCCATAAAGAGTTTCCTGCTTATTACATTTACCAAAACGTTTGTACACGTGGATTAATGTACCAGATTTATGTTGTAATATTTCTTGTAAATTGTGAATAAGTTTTAATATTTCAAAAGACTGGCACGTCACTGCTGCTGTACATAATTTATGACATGCATTCCTGCCAGTTCAAATCTTAACCTTGCGTTGATTCATGGTCTAAATAAAATTGGAGAAAAAGTTATTCTGCTCCAAATTGGTGTTAGTTTTGTTACCTAATTCATCAGACTTTGTCATTTTAATATGTGTTTGATTTACCACACTATCTAGTGTGCACTTTCTCTGACAAAATATCACTCGGAAGATATTACTGATGCTTTATTTTGCTTTAAGACCTTTATTTTTTTTATGTGTATTTTACAAGCTTCAACGTGCTGCTAATGAGATCTTTGAAAGCATCAAAACAGGGAAAACGTATTTTTAAATAGGTCACACTTGATCTTACGCGTCAGGAACGTGAATAATTTCTTACAATTAATATGCATTAGATAAGAGAAAAATTATACAGGCCTGTAGACTTTCAATGTTTTTAAATGTACTTTTTAAAAAATGTGCTTCAAAATGTGTTGTTTTTTTTTGATGTCATACTTTTATCATTTGGTTCAAGCGCAGTTGCCTTTTATAATCAGCCGTCTGCTAAGGTAAATTAAAAATATCTAAACAATAATTCAAAATACATAGTTTAAAAAACTATAGAATACTATTTACTAGTAATTATTGTAACGCATTAATAAAATAGGATAACGTACTTGAATATTGTTAGACACCTTGTCTTTTTTTTCAACTACAGATACAAGACTTCAGATCTGTGTTTATTCATAATTTGAATTGTTTGTTTACTCAAATAATTAGGATTTAGCTCTGTACTCAGTTCATCATTGTAAACTTTGATTGCTACCTAAGGTGTATAATTCTGAGTACTTGAAGCATGAAAACAAACTATCATTATATGTGTATCATTTAAGCAAAGGCTGGTTTGACAACTTGCTGCAATGAAATTGGATTAACTGTGTCATTTCGTCCATCACAAAAATATTTACAGTTCAGTTCACATTTTAACCTTTTTTTTTTTTTTTTTTTTTTTTAATTTTTAAAAATTTTTTTTTTACCTCTATAGCAAACCTGATTTTTTTTTTTAGCCATAAGAGCCATAATTTGGCTAGTAATGAATAAATTGTGTATGGGTATATTTTGTTGTGTAAAATTAATACTATAATTAAGAAAAGTAATTCAAACAGTACACATGCGTGTTTAAAAACAATCTATGTAACGAATTATTTTTTACTCGGTTTCCACGATGTTATTTCGTGTTATGAAGAGGCCATGTTTCTTTTTTAAAAGTAGATTTCATACAATTCACATGAAATATGTTTGAGTAGGACCACCGATTAATCTAAACTACATATTTGTAGTACCGCATTAACACTGTTTGTAGTCTCTGATTATATGAAAAGTGTAATCGTGTTCATTTCGTGTTATTTACTAGTTGGTTTGTTTTGTGTTATTTATTTAGTATATGATTCCCTGCATATGAAAAATTCAATCGTTAAGACCTCTGTGGTTGATCACAATGTGATTTGAAGCAGAGACAGAATGATGTTTAACAGTTACCGGGATCAGCCAGCAGAGACGCTGACCTGTGGGACAGAGAGTCAAAGGTTATTACCTGCTGTCTCCCTGGGGCTAGTTTAGCAACAAGTGTCAGAAGTGCAAAGCCGCAACACACTATGGCACCAGACGTCCTTTTTCTTTTTGGGATGCGCATGTGAGGCCTTCAGGTCTGCAAGTGCTACTTCACACACTTGACATACATATGTAACAGAACAGGATCAGGAGTGTTACTGTAATATAGGGTACATCATAAACGATCTTTGTTGCATCATGAGTTTAAATATATATTTTTTTAACAGACGACTGAATGAGTTGTTCTTCCTTTTATAATGTAGTCACATTTTTGTATGTTTTTTCTTTCTTTCATGATCTTAAATTAAACTGTCCATAATTCTGAACCCACACTTTGCTTTCCCCTCCACTATTGACACTACATGAGAAGGTCCACTCAGAATTCATTTGTGTTTATCTGCAGATGAAAAACTACACGGATTAGCGCCGAAAATAGAGAGGCGGAGAACCAAGTCACGGCACTTGCCAGGTTAAAGAGAAGCGTTCTGGTAAATTTAACCAAAATGATTTACTACCCCGCCAAAAGAGAGGAAGGCACGCGGGGTGGGATGGGTGAAAAGGATGGGATGGAGTGCGAGGTGGGAGGGGTGGCGGTGGACTCGAACCAATAAATCGTCTCAACGTGCGATACCCTTATCTTGTAGCCACCGATATATTCTGTGCTGGGAAACCATCAACACTGCTGGCTCGTACGAAAACTCCCGATCTCTTGCACTCGCTGTCCTAAATGGGGATAATTAGCATCACTTTATCACGCCTCTGCATATTTTCTCCCTTCTCCAAAAAACCCGGTACGCTGCTATTGGTCGCTGCTCTGTCACAGAAGATTACGGAGACAGATTGCACGGAACGAATGTGCTGAACGAGATTAGGGAGGAATAGAAATAGCAACTGGGCCAATAAATTCCTCGCGAGGGCCTTATCGTGCAATTACACGTTGACATGTTTAACAATCTTGCTGCCTCTTAATCCTGCGCCCTTCCAAGAGGCGAGATGCTGCGCCGTAATTTCTACAGCCTGCGATTCTCGAGCAGTAATTTAAGCATGTATGCAGAACGCCACGAAAAAGCAACTTTATTCAAACTTTTATTTACCAAAATGTTGCTGTCTTTCAGCTAATTATAAATTATTTGTTCCCCACCGTGACCAACAGTCTCTTTTAACAGCGCCAGACGCAGACCAGGGGCCCGGGTATTGTCGCATGTAAATCAGCCTCATAAGTTTCAGTACGATTTTTGTCTGAATTGCGTCATTATTGCTCGGAAGCGCAAACAGTGGGTTAATTCAGTGGACTAATTTAGTGATGCACCCAAGGGACTGCTTTTCACAGATTTTCTCGTGTTGTTGTGCATCACTGAGAATCCAATTACCATTATAAAACGAGCGCTGTTCAGAAAGTCTAGACTGCTTTATCTAAGAAAAAATGCTAGCTGACCGATGCAAGGCTATATGAATTTTCAAGGCGCTTATGAAGCAAACTGCTTGTTTAATAAACTAGCCTTCCATACCTTAACTGTCTGCTTTGTCTCTCTCTCCCCCTCTCTCTTTCTCTCGCCCTCGTGTTCGGCAGAGAGGTCTGTGTAAGGATGATTGTGAGAGACTCTGCTGGAATTTGGCAGGCCCGCTGCTTGGAGAGGCGCCCCACGCTGTGACTCCCATTCAGCGGTCCAGCGCGCTGTGAGGTTGGGAAGTTTCACTGAGCCGTGCACTCAATGGCTCCACAAAGCTGATTACAAGCCCCAGCGAATTCCTGAAGGGACCGGGCAGCCACGCAGGTGTGCGGGAAACCGGGGCAACCCTTCAGAGTTATAGTGACAGAGCAAGACAAGCCGGGAGACCACACAAAAAGCAAAGCGTCCCGCGAAGCGGCCAGGGATTTGGTGGGAAAAGAACACCTTAAATGTCCTCTCCCTTGTGAGCGAAAAGGGAAGGGAGGAGAAACTTTCCGAAGGCCTATTAAAATGATGCCCAGTCTCCTCAGGACGGTGAACTGAAATGCCCGTAGCTACCCTTAGCGTCGGAAACACATTTCTGTCTTCATTTTTGCCATATGCATTCTCAGTAGTCCAGTCTAGTGTCTCGCGTAAGATGGGGGTTCGGGGTTAACGACGATTCATAAAACGTAAAGGCCTGCTCTCCCTCACCGTGCCCAATTCATTTCTCTGGTGCGAAAAATCTACATCAATGAAGCAGACAGCGTATTTAATTAGAGCGGAGTCTAACTATCAATTACTCAGGAAAAACACAGGATCCCCAAGGACCGGTAATCAGCACGCCAACAGTCGGCCGCGCGCTCATTACAGCAAAGCGACAGGCGGGAATAATAATCAGGGCGCGGCGACGCATCTGCCTACAGTATTACCGCTGCTTCCTGTTGCCTCTCAGAAGTTTAATAACTCGTAGTTTTTGCTCAGTTTAGCCCAGTGGTAGCTCACTTGTGGGCGTTTTGACACGTTTAAGTGGTTTTGCTTGCTGAATAAAATTAGACCCACTGTCATTTCTCTTTTAGTCTATATGCTTGTTCACTTCACATAAAATAATTTAATTAAAACAGTAACAGTTTTAGTTTTATTTCGCCCAATCCATGTGAATTTGTAACAGAATTTTACTTGTTCATTTCTGCTATAGACGGTTTTAGCGGCAACAACATAAACGTTACTGCGAATGCGCTCTGTGGCCCTAACTTAACTTCCGGTAGACATCCAAATAGAATCAATAACAACAGCTAAGTCCCTCTAAAGTACATAATTTTTTGATAAGCAAAATATGTTTGCTGTGTAAATCAGACGGATTTATTAAAAATGCAAATTCATTCTCTGCCAGCAGGAGGCGCTTTAAAGCGGGGAACTAGAGGTAACGGCTGTTGGGCTGGACACAAAGCAGCGCTGAGCTTACAAACGCTGCTTTATCAGGCATATAACATGCAAGATGAAATGAAAATGGCATTGAACATTTTCTAAATACAGTGTTCCTTCAGAAATACAGTGATAAACACCTGCACCTCGTTTTGATTTTTAAACGTGCATTATGTGCTCATGTTTATTCAACGAAGCCTTTTGGACAATCTGTCAGTTTTGATATCGTGGCGGGTCGCCGCAAATAAATAAATGTATGGGAAACACATCCCACAGCACAACCACCTGAGCCCAACTTCGCTTTTACTCATCATTTTAACTGCGTTTTGTAGCCGGCGCCACTAACCAGACCGATAAACAAACACAGACCAGAAGTTAACTTCGGGCCAGGCGCGTGCGCCCGATGAAACCGTCTATAGCATTTTCAGCACACTGCATCCTTTGAACGGGACTGAATGGAGAGTGTAGTATTTAAATTGTGTTAATTTATGTGTTTTCGAGCAATATGAAAAAAAGGGGAGGCTTGTTAGTGTTTATTGCTCTTTTGGGATTTAAGATATTTCTCTCATGTTGAAGTTTTAGCTTTGCGGTGAAGAGGAGCTTGAGTTTAGAACAGGTGCGTGAAATTTGCCAAGTTAAATGACAGTTCAGTGACCAGTGCTTGTCTTTCTTCCTACCAACATCACATACAACTTCATTTATCATACTAACGTGTGTGGTTAACAACTACTACTTAGTAGAAAGATATTCATCTTTTTTCTCCCTCATTTTAGGTTAAAACCACTGCCCACAATGAAACTTTTAAAGTAAAATAATTATTTATTAAATATGAAATATTTTGAATGTAGCATCAAAATACCATGTACGTAGCCTATGGAAAGTCTATGCGTTCTGCCAATATTTCCTCAGTTTGAGTGAGGGCTCAGTCTTACTTTATGCGGCTAATTTAATCCTCCGCAGAGTCAACAAGGGCTAATTGAGATCAGCGGGGCGCAAACACCCATTCACAATCAGTTTCTCCCGTGCCCCGGATTGTCCCGTTAAGCCGTTTTGCGTGGGTTTGGGGACTCGGAAGTAACCATATTGTGGCAGTCTATAGATCAAGACTATGTTGGCTTTGATTCCAGAATTGTACAAATGGCAAAGGTCTCTGAGATTTAGGCATGTTTCAGTTCCCATGCTTAGCCTTATAAATATGCTATAAATCTATTCCAGTCTTGGCCTCACCTGTGTCCTGTCACCCCTGCTGTCCTCATGTGATTAGAGGACAAAAGCACTTACCCGGCCCGGCTATGGTAGTCAATCAACCACAACGGACTATGCTAATTGAGGGGAAAGGCGAGAGGAAGACGAACAGTGATCCCAATTGTTCGGCGAATTTCACAGCTCAGCGCAGCTGCAGTGCTACTATTCTCTCCCAATAGACTCTTCCTTCACTTCTAACACAACGCTACTGTAAGATGAAGTCCGTGCGAACAGGAAGGGAATTTGAAATACTCGCGATTTTCCCATAAAAGTTGACAAATTAGATCAAAAACCATATAGTTTAGTCTACAGCTAAAGAGATAATTGAGACGCGCTCTGAAGTTTTTGAGGAGCTGTCCAGGTCCTGAAATGAACGCGACTCACACACAAGTCCGCTTACGTTCTCTATGGGCTATAGCACAAGCGACAAATCTTCAAATAAATAAAGTTATTAAGTTTATTAGTAGCCTGCTTAATAGTAATACGTTTTCTTTCATTCCGCCTCTTTTTATTTCGATTAGCCTCGCCTCTGCATACGACTCTAGTCTGAGTTGCTTGAATTTAAATTTGATGGTCAAAGTTAGTGCTTCAGGTTTTTGGACAAATCCAATGAAGAATATGAATATGTTAGTCCTGCCCAGGGATGTGCACAGACATTTTGGGGGGCAGGGGCTCAAGTTGAAAAAAGGGCACTTCTCATTTTTATTCTTTTTCTAAACAAAACGTTAAATATATTAGGGGTGTGCGATATTGACACAAAATCTCAATATTTTCTGGGATTTTACCGATAACGATAATTAGACGATATGTTGCGATATTGTGCTGATATCTTAAGGACTACCGTGGACAGCTGACTCCTAAAGTTTTTTTTAAAAAAATTTTTTATATTCTTTGTGGTGGTTCAAAGCAGTGATAGAAATTAATCTTTTCCAATAAGTTTAAATTTTTTTTTAACTTTTATGGGCTTTTTTACCTTTTTATAAAGCCTTTTTTTTCTAAAAGTGTGCATCCTCTTTTCAGTCAAATTCTTAAATTGAATCAGTCAATTAGAATAAGTCATTTGGGCTGTTACCAAGCAAATGAAATCAGTATTGACAAACTTAATCTTCGCAATGCAGAGAAAACACAGAAGTTGCATTAGAAGTAGCATTTAGATGCATTTACATACTGTTTAATGCAGGACATGAATGCATTTAACCTGCAGTTACAAATGCAGAAATACTGTTTTGATATTTTAAATATAAAACATTGAATGGTGATATTTGATTTTTTTTTTTTTTTTAAATGAAAAAATACTTTAAATGTGAAATTAGAACTGCCGGTGGGTGGCAGCAAGTCACTGTTAATAAGAGGCATTGCGAATGAACCGAATCATTTTACTGATGATTCATTCAGGAACAAATCAGTGTCATGTTGCTCAGAGACGCAAATTGGAATTATATTTGTTGGAGAAACAGAGCAAAAACAGTCAATATTGTGTCTAAAACTTAAGTGTCTTAATATTAAATTCTTGTTTATTGAACTGATGTTGAAAATCAATCATGCTGCTTTTTGGTGTAAAAAAACATAAGCCTTCGCATGATACTGATTAACTATATGAAATGATATAAATATATACATTTCTGCCCCCATATCTTGAATTTTGTGATCATTCTAACTGCATTTAATAAACTGAATCATGCAGTGAAAGGTGGCGCACTGGTCTAACCTACTGGACTTCCTTCTTATTGCTTTACCTAAACTTTAGCTAACTTACACCGTAGCTCTTATGAGTCATGGATGTTAGCAAGACAAATTAGCTATATTTGCCTTTTGTCTTTTGGATAATTAGCTGTAAATTCGAGGAAGAGGTAGCTTAATCTTTTTTTCCATCACCACTCACCTCCACACCAAGACAAACACAACTGGAAAAGGAGGGAGGAGAGAAAGACGCGGAGGGAGAAAGGCATCGGACATTTCTTGACCTGGCCTGATATTTAGATTTTTTTTTATTTGTTTGACACGGAAAGCTGTGCGCAAACAGAAAAGGGCACTTTCTCTCGAGGAAGAAAATGGGCAGGTGCTCAAGCCCCTTTTGATGTCTATGTGTGCACGTGTCTGGTCCTGCCTGTCATAGCAAATGAAGATTTGAACACAAAGTAATAAGCATATCACTTGGTGAATAATAGGTATTTTAGCACAAAGGCAGACTTGAATTCGTTTATGCAGACATAAAGATTTTGAGTAGTTATTTGAAAAATCTATTTACTGTGCCATTTTACAAGCCTAGTTACTTGGTACTGATCAGCCTTTGTTTTTGTTTGGCTTTCTCCCATTTTTCAGTCTGAGATCAAATATACGCCTAGAAAACAACTTGTGGCAAATATACAAGAAGAATGACAACTTTAACTGTAAATTACTTTTTTCTCGCATCTAGTTTGACCCATCTCACAAGGTGCCCTTCCTCTCAGCAGGGGTCAGAAAATAGGCCTGAGAATTGTTTGTGTTTTACTGCTGCTGGAGTCCCACTGTGCTTCTGTATTTTGTGATGGGATAAACTTTGACTGTGTCTGATTGTGTTGCTTTTACATCTGAAAGAGGGAGAGAGAGACCGAAAGAAACAACAATAAAAGAAGTTGATGTTTATGGATTGGTCATTGATTTTGTTGCTCTTGGCTGTATGGGCCCCTTTTTTTAATAAAGACAGGCAAGGATATGGAAGCGTGTACAGCAGCATGAGCTAAAGCTGTAGAAGTGGATGGAGTCCGCGTGGACAGTCGGTGACAGTTGAAGTACCTGCCCTGAGGACTGTGTGACGGATTGGGGGCAGCAGGGTTAGGAGTGATAATGACACACCCCACTGAGTGTTATTACTTAAAGACTGTGCTGGGCTGAAATGACATTGTAATGGGATGGGGCTTTTTGCCACGTTTTCACTACACTGGGTGCTCTAGCTCAGCAACTAACTTCCCGCTTCTGTGTACTCTTTTGTCTGCTGTATAACTGCTTCTTTGCTGCTGCTGCCCCCTTTCTATTTCCCCATACCTCCTTCTCTCACACTTCCCTATTCTTTCTAGTGTCTGCTTACATGCATTACAGAGACTCACTTTTATGCATGCATAGGTTCCTGGCAGAATTCACAGAAATTTGGTGCATAATTTTTTTTGTTCTTCCTCTAACACTGAAAAAGCTTATGTGTGTCTGTACTAGCTTCAGTGCACCTTACTACTGAACACATGGCCTCTCTGGCTCAGATCAAGACTGGGGCTCTACAGCGAGTTTTAATGAGATCCCCGCAGCACGACTCAGGCACATGTACTCAAGTTATCGTAAACTAAACACACAGATATCTTTTCTACTCAAAGCATTTACCAAAATACTTTCTTTTCTTTTTTTTGCTGTGTATTTCGCTCAATGTTAGGGGAAAAAGTGGGCATCAATACATGGTGTCCTTCTATATGAATGGACAAACCTACTGTAAACATATAGATTATATTGTTTTTAATGCGTTTGCGGTTAGTGTGAGTAAGGTTGCACTCATATTGGGAATAATAAGCACCTTTCCCTCTAATTGTTTCAGCTCTCACATATAGATGGACTTCCTGTGTTCATATACAAAGGTTTTTTTTAGCCCTAGTGGTTACTTTCCTCTAGTACTTAAAAACACATTTAGATTGAGTTCAACCTTCAGGTCAATCAGAATGACCAGCCACCTTTCAGTGTGTGAGTGTGTGTGTGTGTGTGTGTGTTTATTGAATTAACACACACACACCCCTGTATGTATGTATGTATATGTGTATATATATGTATATGTATGTGTGTGTGTGTGTGTATGTTAGGGTTGTAACAATATGCTTATGTCATGATATGATACTCTCATTATACTTTAACTAGTGCCAGAACAGCATTAAAATGTTTTTTAAAAATGTTATTGCTTCTAAGACATAAGCAGTTAATAAGTAATTTTCAATAAAATGTTACATTTGCTATTACATTGGGTTGAGCTTGAAAAGCTTGGACTTGGTCCTTCCCCATTCAAAGGGCAATGGCGACACCAGAAATATTCATAATTCATAATTTGAAAATCATTAGACATATGCTTGCGCTCTGTACATGACTCCATACATTTAAAAATTTTAATTGTTGTATTTTATGAAATGGATTTTATATTTAATTTATTATAAATAATTAATAAACATGGAAGCTCAAATGTGTGACTTTCTGAATTTATTCATATTACCATATTTGATGCTAAATTTGATGTCTGTGTGTGTGTATCTCTCTCTCTCTCTCTCTCTCTCTCTCTATATATATATATATATATATATATCTGTCTGTGTGTGTGTGTTTGTGCGTGTTTGTATACAGTATTTATAGTTTGTATGATAATATAAAATATGAAATTTCTGTCTCAAGTTCTCATGCAATTAAACACAAGATTTAAAAATATCTGGATTATAAACTGGTCATATTATATTGCCATTCACACAGGATGATTTGGATTTGAATCATCTGGCTCTAATGGAATTCAGTGCATTCACACACTGTTTTCAGACCGAGTAACTCCTCTGGACTTTCCAGTGGATGACTTTTATCTTTCCCTGCATGCATTCTTTTTTTAATTACTTACTAGTAATAATAAAAAGTAATTAATCTTCAGAATAATCAGCCAGTACTCTCTTAACACTATACAAACATGCACTGTGGCCAAACTCCCAGCAAAAATGTGAGCTGTGTAGTATGAGCTATTACTGCGGTGATTCATGCACATGCTGGTCTCTGTTTCAGTCAGCTCCTTGTGAGTATGCGTATTACTCTGGCCCTGCACCTATAATGTGTTTGCAGAAAAAAAGAGAGTAATGCAGTTTCTGTTAAGAGTAACCTTAAACACAATGATGACTTTATGGCTGATGGACTTAACACGCTGAGCAGCGGAGCTGTTTTAAACTGCTGGGGTTCCTCTGTTTCTAATGTGGCAGTATTTCTGCTGGGCTGACAAAAAGCTGTCATTTCTCTCTGAGGCGCAGAGCCAATACCCGAGACCTCTGCCAAAAAAGCCAATCCTTTTATACTGTTAGGCGAGAAATCTTTTAGTGTACGCAATACACAGATGCAAACAAAAATCCATAGGCGTTTTGTCCCTCTCAATCAAAAACACGGGCAAACACAATCAGGGTAGGGTATCTTCCGTTCTTTCGTTTTTTAATTTAATATTAAAAACAGAAAAATAAGAAAACGGTTCCTCTTTTCGTTTTACAATTTAAAAAAAAAAAAACGAAAAAACAAGAATTATGCTTGATTTTCCATTTTATGTTCAGGGCTTGAAAATTAATAAACGACTTGAATTTTCGATCTCTGCATGTGGGCGGGAATAAAAGGCCCCTTTCCGCTGATTGGTCAACCAAACATTAAAGGGATACTCCACCCCAAAATGAAAATTTTGACATTAATCACTTACCCCCATGTCCTTCCAAACCCGTAAAAGCTTCGCTCGTCCTCGGAACACAATTAAGATATTTTGGATGAAAACCGGGAGGCTTGTGACTGTCCCATTGCATAGTAAATTGCACTGTCAGAGTCCATAAAAGTATGAAAAGCATCGTCAGAATAGTCCATCTGCCATCAGTGGTTCAATCTGAATTTTATGAAGCAAAGAGAATACTTTTTGTATGCAAAGAAAATTAAAAATAACATTTATTCAACAATTCTTCTCTCTGTGTCTGTGTAGCGCCATTTTGAAAAGCATCGATGGACGCAAAGTGCCTACGCTATTCTCTGTCATCAGTAACGCATGGATACGCTGTTTCCGTTCAAATCAAAGCGTAAATAAACGTACAATACGTATCCACGCGTTACTGATGACAGAGAATAGCGTAAGCATTTTGTGTCCATCCGATGCTTTTCAAAATGGCGCTGCGCAGAGACAGAGAGGAGACGAATTGTTGAATAAATGTTATTTTTATTTTCTTTGTGTACAAGAAGTATTCTCGTGGCTTGAACCACTGATGTCAGATGGACTATTTAGACGATGTTTTTTATACCTTTATGGACCTTGACAGTGTAATTTACTATGCAGTCAATGGGACAGTCACAAGCCTCCTGGTTTTCATTCAAAATATCTTAAATTGTGTTCCGAGGACGAACGAAGCTTTTACGGGTTTGGAACGACATGGGGGTAAGTGAATATTGACACAATTTTCATTTTGGGGTGGAGTATCCCTTTAAACCGTCATCAGTTCTTCCGCAGTTCCGCGCAGTTCCTGCTGCTACAGTTGTATGCATTCTTAACGCGTTTATTGCGACTATATTTCATCACTTTCTCATCAAACAACCAGACTAACAAATGGCTAACA
>JAFVLL020017078.1:0-41458 GCA_021397915.2 Tor tambroides
TTGCTCCGGGAAAGATTAGTAGCACTGTACCACTGTGTTTGGCAGCTGGAATGTAGAGCACCGCTGCTTGACATACTGAGGACACTCTAGCACAAATAAAGAGTCATCTATAAAAGCTCAGTGTGTCTTCTATAATATAGGTATTCAATAACAGGGTATATAAGGCCGTAATTAGAATAATAAGCCTTTACAAAGCTGATGATTTGCAACCAACTGTAATGAGCAATGAAGGGGAAGCCTAACGTATGATTAACTGCCTCGTAAAACAGGAGTCGTACTTCACAGGTCTGCTTTTTTTATATGAGTTGATACTGCCACTTCATTTGACTTATTTTGTCTAGGCTTTATATTCAGTCTATTCACTTTTTACTTCCCTGCTTTTTGTTATGGAATTTATTTGAAGTATTTGTTTTACTTTAATTATTAGTTTACTGGTTTATTTAGTGACTTCGTTGATTAATTTAGGCATTTCTCCAATATTAAATGTCTTTAAGGAAGCCCTATTTTGCCACATAAGAATGAATGAATGAATGAATAAAACCATAAGTCATAAAAAGTTTAAATTATGAGATACTAAGTCATAATTATGAGATTAAAGTCAAAATTATGGCATACTATGTTGTAATTATTAGATAAAAGGCAACATATGACAAAAATAGACATTATGAGATAACGTCATATTAATGAGATAAAAAGTCAAAAGTATGGCCAAGTCATAATTATTAGAAAAAAACTTGACATTTGGCATACTTAGTCATAATTATGTGACAAAGTACACATGCCATAAATTGAAATTATATAACTTATGTAAAATGTTGACTCTTTCTCATAAGTTTGAATTTGACATAATTCTGACTTGTCTTTTTTTTGTCAATTTAGAAATTGGTGTCTTATGTCATAATTTTGACCTTTCATCTCATAATTATGACTTTATTTGTGTGCCATATGTGGTGCAATGGGCTTCCATACTTAATCCAGAATATGGTATTGCAAAATGCATGTACTGCTCATTTTGCAAAACCAACTGAGGTAAACGGTCAAATTCATTACATTATGTAACACAATGGAGCCAGTTTATTTCTCTATTTACAGACAATGTGTTATAAAATATGAATGTTTTTCTCTCCAACTGTCACTGTATTGAATTTTAAACTTTTTTTCAAAAGTTCATCAAGACTTGAAAGCTGTGTGAAGATAAATATGGCTGCATTCCACAAACCCTCACAGCGTGACACGCACAGAATGAGGGAATGACATGTATGCACACACACATACAGCAGGGTGCTTCTGTTCTACTTACATTTACATTAATCTGAAGAATTTATGTATCAATGCCTTGTTTACTAAGCATCGGAATAGATTTATTTACTTCTGCCAATGTGTTAGAAAATTGAAATCTTCAGCAATAGAGCAATTGATATGGGATCCAGCATCTATGGCAGGGACAGAGCTGAACAACTTAGAATCTCTATCACATTACTGTCCAAAAAGAGACACTTATAAAATATTAGTATGTCTCTGTGAGTTGATTTTATTGTTCTTCTGTGTTACATCAGCTGCCATCTTTCTAATTTTATAAACACAAATAATACAAATGGAACTATTCAGTGATGTAAGTCATAATTTAATAAAAGCTGTACAAGTGAAGCTTTTGCAGCACAAAAAACAACAAGGGGCTTTGAATAAATACAATTAATTTAGAGTGACAAAATATCAATTATGGCCACAGTATTAAACCAAACCAGCTAAATTTATACCAAAAAAAAAAAAAGGTGTTGTAGTGCATGGACTTAAGTATATATATATATTTATCTGTTTATTTACGGTTCTGAATGAGTTTGATCATTCCTTCAACTCAGACATGAAAAAGAGATGAACAGCTCAGTCATGGTAAGGACCCAACGGTGCGTGTGTTTACAGGTTCTGGGTTATGGGACAGAAAACATCTTTAGTTCCGTATAAAAACAATAAAAGTCAATGGAAAGTCCCCACTTTGGCAGAAAAACAAATATGTGCCTGCATGTGCCCTTTCTGGGCAGTGTTATGATGATTGTTTGTGAGTATTAGCCACAGTGGGTCAGCCCACTATTTTGCTCTGATCATCTCCACTGCACATGTACATATTCACATACACACACAACACGTCTGGTCGACCTCTCTTCACCGGTGAGTCACAGTGCCAGCAGGAGCCTGCTTCTTCCCAGAACCCCTGCTGACTGTTTTTGACAACAGCAGAGAGCAACAGAGTGATCAGAGAGACAGAGGGGGAGAGCGAGAGAGAGCAGCAAGATGACAGGATGAGAGGAGAGTGAGAAAATAGCACAGCGGACAGAAGTGTCTGTCAGAGTTGATGAAAAGAGGTAACAAGAGCAATAGGGTACACGACAGTGTTGTAGACCAAAGTATAATGCACACTAGCACAAACATACAAGCGCCATCATACTGATTCAAACTCTCAGACTGCTGATTTTGAATGAAATTTCGGTCCCACTTTATATTAGGTGGCCTTAACTATTATGTACTTGCATCAAAAAATAAGTACAGTGTTATTGTACTGCAAAACACTTTTGCTGCTATTGAGGTGGGATACGGGCAAGGTTAGGGACAGGTTTTGTGGTTATTAAATTAATCACAGATGTAATTACATGCAGGTATTTTAAATATAAGTACAATGTAAAAACATGCAAGTACATAATATGTGAACCATACCAAATGATTAATTTAAACGTAAGTACATAGTAGTTGAGGCCTACTTAACTACTAAACTACTTAACTTCTAAAAATCTTAGAATTGGACTGCACAATTATTGTAGGTAAAAAGCAAAGTATCCATTTTATGAATTGAGAAACAATAATTAACATTGAATTAAACATTCAATTTTGATATAAAAAGACTAAACATAGTATTTTCTTCTAAAACATACTTTAATAATCTTTATTTTGTTTACAGCTTTGAAAAATATTTTTTACTATTACAGTGCATCATGTTAGATAGAATTATAGAGACTAAATGTTTTTTTTTTTTTAAATAAGTTAAATTAAAGGGATAGTTCACCCAAAAATGAAAATTTGATATTTATCTGCTTACCCCAAGGGCATCCAAGATGTAGGTGACTTTGTTTCTTCAGTAGAACACAAATGAAGATTTTTAACTCAAACCGTTGCAGTCTGTCAGTCATATAATGGCAGTCAATGGGACTCATGGCTTTGAGAGAAAAAAAAAAACATACACAGACAAAACCAAATTAAACCCTGCGGCTCGTGACGATACACTGAGGTCTAAAGACACGAAATGATCGGTCTGTGCAAGAAACTAAACAGTATTTATATCGTTTTTTACCTCTGATCCACCGCACTGTCCAACTGTTCTGAGCGCGTTCACAACAGCCGGCACGTGACACGTCTTCTTCTTCTTCTTGCTTTACGGCGGATCACAGACTTATAAGTGCATTACCGCCACCTGTCTCTCAAATGGCCATTGACACTCTATCTACAATCTCAATTAGGAGTGTCAATGGTCCATTTGGTCTATATAAATACTGTTCAGTTTCTTGCACAGACCGATCGTTTCGTGTCTTTAGACCTCAATGTATCGTCACAAGCCTCAGGGTTTAATTTGGTTTTGTCTGAGTATGTTTTTTTTTTCTCTCAAAGCCGTGAGTCCCATTAACTGCCATTATATGATTGACAGATTGCAACGGTTTGAGTTAAAAATCTTCGTTTGTGTTCTACTGAAGAAACAAAGTCACCTACATCTTGGATGCCCTTGGGGTAAGCAGATAAACATCAAATTTTCATTTTTGGGTGAACTATCCCTTTAAAGTTGAAATCCTCATCTAAGCTATCAGTCCTGCATTTCCTTCCTTCCTTATTCAAATTTCAGATTTCCAAAATTAATAAATCTCATAAATATCTCACCATGTGCATGGTGATCATTTATTGTCAAATGAATTTGCAATTTTGCTTGGTTTATTATAACGTAGCGTAGCAATATTTTAGACTACAATATGTCAAGACAATAATAATAATAATAATAATAAAACTTTACATTTAACTTTTTAACTTTAACTTTTTTACATTTTAACTTACAAAAAACAAACAATAATTTCTTTCTTTCTGTCTTTTTTATTTTTCTTTTTTATTTATTTATTTTTGTTTTATCTCATCTAGGGCACCATAATAGACAGGGCCCCCTTAAAAACACACCTACACACTCTTGATCACATGGATTTCCTACAGATTACATTGTATACATTCCATTAGGATTCTATTAGGTCTTTGATTGTGGCAAATGGAAATTGATCAGCGATTAAAATCCTTAGCGGTTAATCCAATCAATCAATCAGTACTGACTGGAATGTCACAGAAGATCTGGTGATCTGTCTCCAACTGTAACACTCACTTCACAGGTCTGTGCTGCCATCATCATATTTCTTAGGTAAAGTACTGTGTTTATCATGACCATATTTCATATGTTCGAAGCTATGAAAAAACATAAGGCTCTTATAAGAAATACAATATAAATAGATTAAGCTGTCTTTAAAAGATGATGAAGAAGAGGTTTCCCCAATTCTCTGTCTGGATTTGTGTGTTCTGTTCCAGGTTCTGAATAATAGTGCTGGTCCAGACCTTGGCTTTGCTACACTGCTGGACAGCCTTTAATTTATAGACCAATTTATGGGTTTCTGTGGAAGACAAGATACAAAGATCCTTTCAATGCTGTTCTATTGCTGATGTACTTACTCAGTCACCATAAAACTTACTCTGACTCCCTCTCTCCCTCAAAACACACACATCTTCAGTCATAACTCCTGAATGGATGACTGCTGGCAGAAAAAGAAAGAAAACTAAAAATAAAGGCACAGGAATAGCAGTGAGGGACAAGTCAGTTCTGTTGATCCTGAAAAAAATAATGCTTTTTTTTTTTGGATATCTGTCAAAAATATTTTTATGTCAATTATGAATGCCACTTTTTAATGATTAGGTGGAACTAGTGCATTGGACATATAAACTGGTATCAGTCAACATCTTAGAAATGATTTGTTGCAAATTCTGCAAAGCCATTCAATTTTATATTCCAATGTTCTTCTTTACAACCGAGTCCATAAAGTATTCTTTTACGAATGGTATATATATATATATATATATATATTCCAAATCTATTCATTTCTAAACAAAAAACATAACATGCTTCACTGCTTATTTACATTTAAAAATTATAATGAAATTAAATGTTGTCCTCTAAATCAAAGTCATGTGATACAACACGCAGACACATAAAAATGAATGAATGAATGAAGTAATGGGACTACATACTCTCATGAAACTGAGTCAAAGTCACAAAATATTTTAGAATATCAGCTAATTTGACCTTTTATGTCAAGGCAAGGTTATTTCAAGTTCAAAAATGTCATGTGGTATGATTCTACAAAATGGAACATTTATTAATTAATAATTTATAATTTATAATAAAAAAGAGATAATAATAATAATAAACAGTACTTCTTACCTTTAAACTTGCACACATCTATTGTAGCTAAATATGCATTCAGAAAACATTTTATTGTCTTTTGTTTTACTTTGTAAAAGAAAAAAAAAAATCATTTTCTTTATCATGGATACACTTGTTTGTCATTGGCCCACACAATTAAATTATTTAGCTTTCCATTACCTTTCCATTTTCCAGTTTGCAACCTGTCAAATCTCAGAGCTAAAGTTATAGGTGCTCAGGACGTTATCGACCAGAAGAGATCCACACTAACACCTACCCAAAACCACCTGCCAAGTGCTGCACACACACTATGTAATGAACGGGCATTGTTCTTACTCCATAAACTTGTCAAACCTTCCTCATTTCATCCTCTCGCCTCCTCACCAAAGTTCTTTTTTTTTTTTTTTTTTTTTGCAGAGAGCAGTTAATAAATACATCAAGATAAAAAGTGCTGTGCTATTAAAATGGAGAGAGATGAAATATGGATGAAGAGATGGAGCTTCAGGTGTGTCAGATGTGATTTAATATAGTTGTGGCGGCAGCGCCCGGGGAGAGAGAGATTACCGTGGGGACGGCAGACAGACAACGTGACATTTGACCCCACGGAGCAGGCGTACCGCGTATAGTGCTGAGCAGAGCTGTATGGATCCACGTGAGGGAGGAATGGATTTACTGATCAACACCCACATCAATCTGCCTACAGTCTGCATGTGTTGGTGTACGTGTGAGCGAGAGAAATGTGCTGTTTGTGTCTGCTTGTTCATGAATGTGAAATCTTTTAGCGTTTGACAGGCTGTTTTCATGAATGCCTGATTTCTGTGTGGTTTTATGGGTGTAATGGTGTCAGACTCTAGGACCTCATTTACACCTGGAATTAACATCTGTCTGATCTGATCACAAGTGGACTGCACTAAACACAAGTGTAAATGAGGTACAAAGTGGAAACACATTGGATCACTCAAACCATTTTTGGAGGTGGTAGGGATTACATGTGGCCACATCTATTTGCAGTGTAAATGTTAATATGTCCTGGGTATTAATGTCCTTGACATCGTCTGAAGGCCAAATACTCATATGACTGTCAAAAATTTTGTTGTTGTCACAGATAGGACCATCACTTTGTTTGTTTTTTTCCCCTCAGTACTGCTATCAAACCTGAAAGGCAACACATCACATATATATAACTTTTGAAGGAGATATACCAGTTTAAACTGTAAATAAAATTATGCCCTCATCCTACTGTATGAAGGATTTTTGGGTATAATATGTCACAGTTCACTTAATTTTGTTATCCTCACTTACATAAATGAACTATAGTGTCCTGCATCCACTAGTAAAAAAATATCAAAAATATCAAAAATATCAAAAATATCAAAAATTATCTCTGGTGTCTGAATAATTTTTGGTTTGACTGTACTAATTTTATGAAATTGAAACAAACCTATAACTAAAAGACAATAAATAAAAAAAACCTATAAAAAAAGACAATAAACAAATTTAATATATGCAGTAAACTTATATACATAAGAAAGTATCACAAATGTGTGATTTATGAAGGCGCAAATGCGTTTAAAAAACTTTTAAAAAACAACAACACTATATACAGTTTATATACAGTCTTACAACCTAGCTAAGCTGATCTTCAGCTAGTTTACTTTGTCTCCTAGTCTGAACAAGCTGGTGTTTTGATGGTTTAGTTGAACAGGTCTTCCATATTGAGGTACATTCCCAAAAGAAAAAAAAAATTGTTAGCCAACAATGGTCACAAGTCCTTTTGTTACCAACATAGTTCAATGATTCGATGTTTCTCGAAACCATAGTTCAAACAAACGTTCACAAACAGTGACGCAAACTTACAGCTCTCAACCTGTGGTTAGAAGCATAGCTTCTTGTTTGTAAGACATATGGGCTTGAATAATTTATGCTCTTTGGCACAATACGCAATCTAACATGCAACACAAACTATTTTACTTCCATTTTATCTAAATACATTTTGATCTGTATATTTTTGTGCATCCTCAATAAGCGCAATTTTGAAGAGTGAGCATGTGCATAAACCCTGGAGTATGACGTAAGAGGGAACCCGCAATGAATCAAACATCAAATAATGCAAAATGACAAGGAACAAAAAAATAGTAAATTAGTCATCAGTTATGTTCAATACAGCAGCATCTCAGAGATCTTGAATCAATTAAATAGCAGAAGTTATTAATCCACCATATGAACTAATGTGGCCCAAACGACAGAGATGCGACTGTGTTTGGGAAACAGTTGTGACTAGCTAGTTCGTTTCTACAACAATGCTTTGTACTATGGTGGTTAATCAGCGAGTTACGTTGTTGTACGGGAAATGCACCCCTGACTAGCTAAAAAGTGTCCAAAACCACTCTAAAACCATCCAACAGGCCAGCCTGACCAGGCTTAGGCTGGTTTAAGATGTTTCTTTTATACTCTTATATCTATACATGTTTTATAATAAAGCAATTACTTGCAGGTGGCTTTTTATTGTTATACTATGTATAACAGAACAGTTAAAGAATACTAAATATTCCTTTTTGTTTCCAGCCCCAAAATATGAAACGAGTTCCTGGGTAAAGATCATAGTTATGCATTAATCTTGTTTAACACAAAACAGGATTTTTAATAATAAGTGTGTCGATTGTTACTGAAACGAAATACTATTTTGGGAGGAATTACCAATATTAGATTTATTGAGAGGTTTAAGTATCCCTGCTCTCCCTTAAGTAATGAATTAAGCCATGAAATCAGAGACTGATCAGTGGTCACCAGAGATGCATTTGAGACGCCTGTTAATACCAGTTGTAAACAGGCCAAGACATTTAATCACATCTTCTTAATGTCAACAGCTCAGCTTAACCTGTGTACGACCGCTCTTCAGCGTATTGTTTATGTCCTTGTTGTTACACAGTATTTTCAAGATGGATTTTCCAGGACTTCTTGACAGCCATCATTTACTTTATCTCTGTCCCTTCCCCCTTCCCACTTTCTCTTCTTCGTCTCACTCTGTCAAACTGTCTCTACATGAGCATCTCTATAATCTAACACCACCCAAAAATGATAAATATCTGGGCTTGTTTAGCGGCGTGTGTATGTGTGTGTGGTTTTGGCATGGGACAGGCAGGCTAAGAAGGATTGCAGAAGTGTCCTCTGTAAGTGCTGAGTCGTCATTATGCAGTATCTCTTGGCTGTCGTGCTTTTAACCCCATCATTAAAGGCGGTCTGTAATATATGCACAAAGCAGGTCAGAGTGGCAGTGTTAAAGCCGTCACTGAACGTTTGCTCTCCTTCTGCTGTGTCCTGTATTTTTTTTTTCCTCCTGACACTAACCTGAATGTCTTCTCAAAGCACTTTGCCATGTTTTCACCCTGACAACCTGCTGAACAGATCTGGTTAGAGAGGCTTACATGTTATTCGCAATCAAAATGTGCATATAAAGGTCTGAAAGTAAAAAGAGTTGTAGGGATAGTGAAGAAATGTTACTAAGGAAATCTTATGGCCTTTTCAGAACAAGTCTGATATTCAAAAAACAAGAATAGACTGAATAGACTATTCTGAGGAAATGCCAGATTTTCAGAATTATTCAGCATCCAAACAATAAACAACTGAATTAAGAACTATTCTTAAATGACCAGTTTACCCCATTTCCCTGTTAAATTTGTGTTTCACATGCGGATTGAACAAATTAGTGTTTTTTTTTTGCAAAGAAGCTCAGAAATAATCAGAGTAAATTTCCTACTGTTTTTTTTTGGATAACTCAAGGTTATAACTCAGAGAAATGAAACAACTCTCAGTTGAATAACTCTCAGTTGAATCAAATCATGTCTATATACTACCATTTAAAAGTTTGGGTTTGCGGTAAGATTTTTTATTTTTTTGTTTTTGAAAGAAATCTCTTATGCCCACCAAGGCTGCATTTATTGCAGTAAAAACAGAACTATTGTGATTAATTAATATTCAGCAACAACGCATAAATAAAAGAGAATTAAATCAATAAGAGAGTCAAATCGTGGCCAATTTATGTGCAGAATGAGGCTTTACCGCCTTACCTTTTCCACAATATTATAAAATGAACATTCAGCGTATTGTCAGTGCTTGCATACCAAAGCAGCTTACAATAAAGTTTGCAAATCACAAGAGCTATGTAGTTATTAATATGTTATTATTGTGTTATTACTATGTATTAGTCATCACAGAAAGGCTCGAACTGTGAAATGAAAAGTTAAAGATGCCTGTGTGAAAGTAGCAATCTGTTAGACCACGGGAGCACTTTTAAAACAGACAAGCCTCAGTGGGCATTCAGTAGGGCGTGAATGACCTGCCCTGACCCTCAATCCTCATAGGTGCACACACTAACTCACAGGAAGCAGCCTGTAATTCTATTTCCTGGACTTTATGTCTGACTTTAATGTTGGATTTTAATGGCTGATCCTGACCCCCAGTCTTGACCTCATTTTCCTCTCTACCATGACTCTATCTCGTCTCAGTGCCACAGGCCGGCGCACTTCCACACAGACGGGCCTCAATGGTCAACTACAAAGACACACACATATACAAAACCACACACATCACACAGATCAGGGATAAGTCCAATGATCAATAAATGTAGTCTTTCTCAGTATTTTCACCATCAATAACAACAGGTTTTAAGCCAGTTATTTCTATCTTTTGCTGTAGCATGTCAGAAATATTAGCATACATTTCCAAACATTCCTTTTGCCATTAATTGTAATAATCTAGTGAGATTTTTGTATGCACAAGGAGTCTGACAGCAGACAGTACTCCACACAGAGATCTGATCTCATCGTCATCTAGTCTGTCTGAGATTACACAAAGAAACAGAAAAAAACTGAGATTGACTAAATTCAAAAGAACCGTGGCAACATCTCCAAGACCCTTGAAGAAACCTACCTGCAAAGCTACATGAAAAACTATGTGCAAGTGTTCCAAGGACAAAAACTGTTTTAAATACAAAGGGTGGTCACACAAAATGTTGATTTGATTTAGTTAATAGACGTTCATTGATAAATAAAATATATCTATGACAAGCATCCTCACTTTACAGCATTTTTACACAAGGGCCTAAAACTTTATACAGTACTGTAGCTTTGCAGGTAGGTTTCTTCAAGTGTCTTAGACACGTTGCCTATATACATATACAGTATGTCGTTTGGGATCAGTATTTTATATTTATTTATTTATTTATGCATGTATTTATTTATTTTTAATGAAGTACCTTACGCTCACCAAGGCTACATTTATTTGATCAAAAATACAGTAATACTGTAAAATATATATTTTTTAACATTTAAAATAATCGTTTTCTATTGTAATATGTTTTAAAATGTTATTTATTCCTGTGAATATTGAAGATCTAATATGCTGGTTTGGTGCTCAAGTAACATTTCTTATTACTATCAAAACAACATTGAAAACAGCTTTGTTTCTTAATATTTTTATGTGGAAACTATTATACATTTATACAGGGCTCTCTGATGAATAGAAAGTTGATGAGAACAGCATTTATTTGAAATCTGTAAAAGTCTCTTTTTTGTCACTTTAAAACAATTTAATGCATCCTTGCTGAATAAAAATATTATACTCTTACTCACTCAACAACATGAAAACACTGTAATGCATTTAATGCTTCTTTGATATGATTTAAATGTTGAGACCTGGAAACTATTGTAGCTCAACAAAAGCACAATATCCGAATTAAGCGATGGAGAACATGAACACTGGGACCAACAATTCCTCCAAACCCAATTCAATATTATTCGGAGCTCTGCTTTGGGCTTTAACCAACCGGCACACCTGAAAAATTTCCTAATTTTCCTACTTGGACTGAAAGGTACGCCTGGCACAGTGGCCCTGACGAATTCCTCAGGTTGCTGTTGTCAAGGACGGCAGGATATGTTTTAATTCAGCCTGCTTCCCATATCTCATTGCACTGGCTATTCATTAATAATGTGTTTTAATTAGCTATTAGTTAACATGTTCCTAGTGTCAGAGATATGACGAGGGAGTCCCAGTGGGGGGCATGGGGGAGTGGGGATGAGGCCTGTCTCTCTCTCTCGTTCCTTTTCTCTCCGTAGAACAATTACTGGAGAGTGCTATTACACATATCGCTGCCTTATTAATGGCTGTTCACTTGTGAGGCAAATCATTGTACAGCTAGACAATGAATGGAGAAGACCTCCACCGTGACACACACACACACAACGTCCCTTCCCCCGTGGAGTCCTATTGTGTTCCATCACCCTTACACCCGCAAACACACACAATCTGAGACCGGCTGTAGGAATAACATATCACACTGGGAAAGAGAGAAGGAGAGAAAGAGGGAACGAAAGAGAGAGAGAGACAGAGATTAGAGCTAATTAGCATGAACAATAACAACAAACAAACAGTAAGAGAGTGTGGGTCAGAGGGAGTCTTACAATGACGCTCTTAATTAGGATTGTTTACCAAGTGACACGGTTCATTTTCAATACACAGGGGCCCAACTACCGTATACCAACACATCCCCCTCGACAGCATAAACACACACTGTACTTACTGGAACACATAGCCAAAATGACACACATATAGTACCTATAAAGACACCTAAATGGTTACTTTGACAAATATATGGAGAGACAAATGTATGAATTTATATTTAGACGTTTCTTTAACTTCAGGCACATGTCAGGGTTTATCTTTTATTTAAACTAATAACAACTTTTTTATTTTTGTTATATCAAGGTCACATTAAAACTGTTCATAATTTATATTTGCTACTTTTATAATACTACTTTCTTTGTATATATTTTATTTCTTTTAATTTTTGTCCAAGACCTACACTTTCAATCTCAAGATTAAAATGCATTATAAAAAATATTTTTCACAAATTATGAACATTTTTTTAAAATGATTTTTATAATGATAATGATTGTCCCACAGTTGTTGTGTCAGTCCACCACAACTTAATTTTTCCTGAAGTTAGTGAACTTTTCCTGAAAAAACTGTGCCAATAAAGAGAATGCTTCAGATATAATATGAGGCATGATATGTGAAATAAAGAAAAATCAAGTTAAATATTACTGGTGAGAACATTTTTAAATAATATTTATTGCATATAGAATACACTAGCTGTGGAATTACCCTAAGCAAGTAGAGGAGTCAGTAATTTTATTCCAAAATTGTAATTTCTGCATCCTAATTTCCATCACAGAACACTATTAAACAAGATGGAAATGACACAATGATAGGAAATGTAATTCCTTTCCAAAAAAAAAAAAAAAAAAAAATGAAATCATTGGCCGGAACATTCATGTTTAATTAGTATTTCTATGATAATGCATTTTGACAGTTTAGCTATTTCTTGGATAGTGTAGATAAGCTACACTAGTTAAACATGACAGTAGTTTGGACACACTTTACTGTGACTAAAAATAATGCCACGTTAACAATATGTAAAATTTGTTCAGCTGAAATTCCGCAAGGCAGCTCATTGTTGAAGAACTTTATTACAACTGGTTTAATGTATCACCTGAGAGCACAACACCCTGGCCAGCATAAAGAGTTTTCAGTTTTCGGCTAAACTTTAATTTCATCTTTGGTAAAAATTCATTTTGGTGCATCACTAGAAGAAAAACCCATGTGACATTATTCATAAAAATTCCATATGCACGGAAAAATGACAGGCATGCAGCGTCAGAACTCTAATCTTCCACCCAAACCCCAGAGGCCTGACGCTTTGCAGAGGTCACTCAAAACAGGGGCAAAAATCAAAGTGATTAAGGGCCCGAGGATCAATAAAGGCTTTATATTAGATTTACCCAGCCTTGCTGAATAACACGCGGTCAGCAGAAAGAGGGTGGACTGGTTTTAAATGAAGTGATATGCAGCAGGCATGTGGAGATTGGACTTTATAAATCTTTAAAGATCCGTCAGATTTGTGTACAGTGAGGAAGAGGAGGAAAGAAGTTGTAGGCAGGACTCTGCTCACAGTTCAGAGCAGAACATTTCCTATCTGTGACCAATCAGGTTAGACTTCTGTTAATTATGGAAGCTATTGCTTAAAATGCAGGTTAAAACAAAGCTTCATTAACACACCAATATACTGTAAACGCATACTGACCCACACACATGGCTCATACTATACATGTACTGTATATACTGTACTGTACATCAAAATAGAGTTTCCATAACCATTGGGTCACAGCAGGAAGTCGTGTGTTTCCCACATCTAAGTTTCGTTTATGCCATGGTACGAACTTTCCCAGAACACTCATACAAATCTGTTTAAAAGTTTATATTTTCAATATTTACTGTAGTACACTCTAAAAAATGATGGGTTAAATACAACTCAACGCTGGGTAAAATATGGACGAACCCAGCGATTGGGTTGTTTAGACCCAGCGGTTGGGTTACAGCCCAGAAGGTTGGGTCTGAACAACCCAATCGCTGGATTTGCCGTCCCATAGCGCAAAGTCACTTGACTTTTTTAATGTGCTTGGAGGAATTTATTTGCAAAATGCATTTCCATCTCCCATTATTCACATTAACCCTTTTTCACAAACGTCAAAAGTCAAAAACCACCTCAAGCGAGTGTAAAAACTTTTTTGCGAATTAAGGGATTTTTATTCGAAATTTGGCGTTTCAAAATGCGCATTAAAATAGGGTGATGGAAACATGCCTAAAGTTTGACGGAATTGAAACTGAATTTTTGTAACAATGTAAAAACCAATCAATTTATTGTAAACATAATATTTAAAAAAATATATCTAACTGACCCAAACTTTTGAATGGCACTGTAAATAAACAAGCAAGCAAATATAAAAAAAATACAATACAATAGAATATGATAATGTGTGATATAATTATGGCCAGTAAATTTTCTTAATTCACTCACTATTAACAGGCCTTAATTCTTCTACTCTGATGGCAAGCAGAAGTTGTCTGTGATAATAAAACATTCTGAAATGTTTACTTAATTAACATTTCTAAACAAACTGAACTTCTGATTATAAGTGATGCAATGTATGCATATTGTGATCAACAATCAAACCTTTTAAATATACGGTCTTGATGAACCATGCATTTATTTCCGTGCAGCCAATAAGTGTTTTCTAATCCAAAAATGAGAAAACATCTTTTTCTTTCACACACACACACACACACACACACACACACACACACACATACAGTATACAAACACTCAAAGTGTTCTCAGTTCTTTAATGTGCAGCTCTAAGTATAAATGGTGAGACCGGCCTCTTTTTGAAGGCTGCAGAGTGTCTGAGAGCAGTGTGAATGGGCTGATGAAAATCCTGAGAAAGAAAAGAAAGAAAAAGCTGAACATGCTAGCATAGAGGAAGAGCAGGGGTCATATGAAAGGCATGTACTCAGGAAACCAGATGAAAACTTTCTCCTCTTTTGGTGCGTTGTTTTACAGTGTAAGTGGTGGATGGGAGCTGGTAATGGCAGGGGCTTTGATGTGATCTAATCTACAAGCATAAAGGAGACTGTGCTCTGTTTACGCCTGCGATCGGAATTATACAATCAATTACTGCCCCCCGCCGTGGCCAAAATGAGCAGGCCCAAAAGACAGGGGGAATCGGTTAAATGTTATTGTTGAGGAGACCATTATCCAACAATCGGGGTGGTTAATTCAGGAAAATGACATTCATTAAAAGACGAGGCCGGGATCAGGAGGAGGCAGCGATGGGGATGACCCCTCATTCATGACACGTCTTTGTGTCTGTCTTTCTTTCTCCCAGTCACACACAAACACACACACTTTATATCTTCATCTTTGCTTTCCCCTTTGCTTGAGAACCACAATTGAAAAGAACTTGTTTTATGTTGCTTTGAATGATTCTTAACTATATTAATCAAGCATTTGCAAAACTGCAACTTTTGCTTCACAAGGCATTAATTGAAGGTCTTGAGCCTTGTTGATTACTTGTGGATTATGATGATGTTTTTATCAGCTATTTCATTCTGACGGCACCCATTCACTGCAAAGGATCCTGATGTAATGCTACATTTTTCCAAATCTATTCTGATGAGGAAACTAACTCATCTAAATCTTGGATTGCTCTTGCAGGTACATATATTTATCACATACAAGTACCAGCATTGTAACTTGATTGTTTTGTTCTTTTTCAGTTGTTGTCTTTGCACTTGAATTTGCACTTGAATTTCCTGCTCACACATATTATCAGATGCACAATAGATGTACTCTTTCTTCTATGTCACTTTTGTAAGAAAGCGTCTACCAAGAACGAAAATGGAATGTGAATTAAGTGTGTGTGATTCCTTCCTGTTTTGGGCTGTAAAGAGTAGAAGCAGTTCACAAGATCTGTCTAAATGTTTTCGAGTCAGATCTGCATCTCATTGAAAAAATACAAAAACAACAATCACTCTAGCTTTTCTACAAAGCTTTTCTCTCTCACAGAATCCATGGTGCAAAATGATCTTTGCATAAATAAACATCACCTGCGCAGAGGAACACATGACATGCGAATGTGCTTCTGCAGCATAAAAGCGAAAATCTGACATCACCGCATCTTTCTGACGAGTTCTATCTAATATGTGTCCAGATTATCAGAAGATTCAGTTATTCATGTTGCTGACACAGCCATGCTATAGAAGTTCAGAGTTTTTGAAGATATGAGCCAAGCTGGTATAATTCATGTCATGCCCATGCAGAGCACTTGCAACCAACAGGCTAACACATTTTCTTGCGTAGGTTTGTGCGTGCAGATGTGTTGTATTAAGCTCCTGATTGAGAGAGTTGTATTTCTCCCTCACCGCTCACATGTTGTGTCTGCAGCAGCATGGGGCCAAACCACTATCTCCTACGCTAAATGAGCTGCTGGGTGGGAGGAACCTTCTTTCATCCTTGACTTTTTTTCCCTCTGTTGGTCTGTTGCTCTGTCTCTGTGTTCTTTCTGAGCGGGCTGGACCTTCCTTTGCCTCTGTCTGACAATGTGAGTTTTTTCCCCATCATGCACTGAAGGTATCACATCTTATGATACAGCTATAAGCCTGACAGAGCACACCATCAGAGGGAAGAATAGACAGAAATGAAAAGAAAGAAAGATGGAGGAGTGATCACAATAAAAATCTCTTCCTTGCTTCCATCCATCCATCCAACTAACAAACTGCCTGCTTTCCTTCCTTCCTTTCTTTCTATCTTCCTTCCTCCCTTCCATCCAACCCTAGCTGCCTGCTTTTCTTCCTTCTTCTCCTCTTTCCATCCATCCATCCATCCTTTCTTTCTTTCTTTCTTTCTTTCTTTCTTTCTTTCTTTCTTTCTTTCTTTCTTTCTTTTTCTTCCTTCCATCCTTCCATCAGTCCATCCTTTCTTTGTCTTTTTTCTTCTTTCCTTCCACCCATCCTTCCTTCCTTCCCTTCTTCCATCATCATTCCTTCATCATTCCATCATTCATCTTTCCTTCCCTCCTTTCATCATCCATCCACCCATCTTTCCTTCCTTCCTTCCTTCCTTCCTTCCTTCCTTCCATCCATCCATCCTTCCTTCTTTCCTTCCATCCATCCTTCCTTCCTTCCAACCCTACCCACCTGCTTTTCTTTTTTCCTTCCTTACATCACCTTCCTACTTTTCTATCTTCCTTCCTTCTTTCCATCCATCCATCAGTCCTTCCTTATATCATCTTCTTTTATTTCTCTTTTTTTCTTCCTTCCATCCATCCATCCATCCATCCATCCATCCTTCCAACCCTACCTGCCTGTTTTTTTCCTTCCAACCCTACCCACCTGCGTTTCTTCCTTCCTTCCCTACATCACTTTCCTTTTTTTATATCTTCCTTCCTTCCTTTTTTCCACCCATCCATCCTTATATCATCTTCCTTATTTTCTCTCTTCCTTCCTTGTACCCTTCCTTTTTCTTTCTTTCCTTCCTTCCATCCACCTATCTGCCTGCTTTCCTTCTGTCCTTTCTCTCTTACATCTTTCTTTCTTTCTTTTTCATCATCCATCCATCCTTCCTCCCTTACAGCTTTCTTTCTTTCTTTCTTTCTTTCTCCATCCATCCATCCTTCTTTCCTTCCTTCCTTCCTTCCTTCCTTATCATGTGACTCAGTAAATCTGCATGTCCTTGGAGCTGAGGGAGGTGCTATTTATAGACCCTGCTGTGGTGAGAGAGGACCTGATTGGGACGATGGGGGGTTGAGAGAGGGAGGCGGGGGAGGAGAGTGGGGCCGTGTGGGGCGCGACAGTCAACAGTCTCATCCTCATCCCCCCATAGGGAGCTCAAGTATCATCAGCGAGAGTACCGCACGTCTCTTCAAGTCATTTATAGCTTCAGCTAATTCATGTTCAAAACATATGTTGATTTCACCAACTTTCCATGCTGTCTGTCTGTCTGTCTGTCTGTCTGTCTGTCTATCTATCTATCTATCTATCTATCTATCTATCTATCTATCCTCATTAGCTTTGCTCTCAGTGGGAAATATCTCACTTATTAAGACATGGTCAGCAAAATCATCCAAACAGATACACTCATTTTGTTAATGAATCACATAAGGACCCCATACCCTGGTCGTTTTTTTTTTCTTCTTTTTTTTTTTAAACAGTTCCTGGGGATTTCTGAAGTACATCTGTTATGTTATTGAGATTACAGTAAAGCCATATTTTGAAAAATCACACAAGCGTATTTTCTGTCTTCATATTATCTTGTTATCTTTAAACATTTTAAATGCATTTAATTTTTGCTTATAATTTATTATTTTACAGAAAGATATGAATTAGGACAAATCCAATTTGATCAAAATGGCCATTCAACATCAAACATCCTGAACACTCTGCATCTATGTTCCTTGTTTAGTGCTGCAAGATGGCAAAAATGTTTCTGTAGTTATTACTATGTCAACAGTCATGAGTGGGGTGTTGTAGGAATGATCCCCTTATTCTGCATGCACACATGCGAAATGACAGCATGGGGATACACTTCCACAAATAAATGCATTTGTTATTTCTAAAAAAAAAATGGCAGGTCTGTGTTTTGAGGTTTGTCTTTGTTTTGCATTTGCTGGGTGCTGTTAGCCAGCAGTTAAATATCTCATATGGTAACAGATATAATGTTTAAACCCCACAAAGGTTGACTATTATTCACTAATGAGCCCCAGAGCAAGACACTTAACCTCAAACTGCTAAAAGAGGACAGTCCATCCAGCCTGATCTTATGGCAATTCGTAGATATTTTACGAGGTGACTAATTCATACGAATTCGTACAACCTCACTCATACAAATTCATACGATTTGTCAAATTGTACGTATTTTACGAGTTGCACAACAGTCGTATGAATTTGTACGAATTACCTACACCTAACACCGCCCTTAAACCTACCCGTCACTGGGGTTTAGACAAATCGTACAAAATCGTACAAGTGAGGTTGCACGAATTCATATGAATTAGCCACCTCGCAAAATATGTATGAATTGGTCTTGAGATAGCGTTGGTCCATCAGAGTCATTTTCTCTAAGGAGGCAGAAGAGAAAATAGCCAATAGTACAGAAAAAAATTAAGCAAATACAAAATACCAGGTTGAAAAAAACATTGTGCAAACCATTCAGAAAATTAAGGAATTATGTAATCAGAATTACATTTTGGCAGAGTGGGATAGAACTAGAACTAGTTTCATTTAAAAGACAGTTCTGGAATGACAAATTAGTAAGTCATACATTAGACCCGATGGATTCAATTCAATCTGCTGGTGTAACTGAGTGAACTAAAAGAATGAATATGAAGTTTTTGCTCTATAGGCATTTAAAGGCCTGTTCCAACGAGATAAAAAGCACCACCTTAATGATGGAGGAGTTTAAACGTTGACCCATCACAAGACAGGACAGATGCAAGAAATCAAAATCAGGAAATGAAAAACTTGCTCAGACATTTTCATCGAGATATTTGTTTGCAGGTAAGACAGGTTGCAGGGACAGGTGACAACGATAGTGAAACAGCGTGAGAGAGAAAGATGTGAAAGTGGCCTGGCAGTGAAGACATCATCAAAGGAAGGCTATAAACAGTGCTGGCAATGGGAGAAATGACAGGGCGATTTGCTGTGATAGTTACAGCAGTCACTGGAGTAATCATTTACCTCACAACTGGGCAGAAAAGACTGATGGGCCAAAACAGCCTCACAAATACCATGGGGGGAGCAGGAACATGAAAGAGAAAAAGAGAGCCCTGAAAAAAAAGCAAATGAAAGTTGAGAAAGCCGGGTGAAAAGTGCCAGTAGTTAAGGTATTAGACTGCATGAAATTATGCAATTATCGATGATTTTAAAAGAATGTAAAACAAAAGAAAAACAGACTGATCATCAGGTAATTGAGTTATTACACTATTCAGGGACAACTACAGCTGAGGGCGAGGAAAGTGTGTGTGTTTGTGTTTGTGCGTGGGCAGTAGAGTGGTCTGAATGACCATGATTCAGATGTCAAACAATGCGGTATTGTTTTCTGCTATGACTGAGAATATTTTCCCCATCTCAGGGAGACTGTCTAACCTTGAGAGAGGCTTGCCATGTCCTTTCATATACATTAATCAGACACCTGCTGAGGTTATGATATATCTCTTGCTACATCTCCACCGGCCGCCATCCTGATACCCTTTTCCGAGGGCCACCTTCTCCCTGCAATCAGGAGAATGATCGTTATCACAAGGGACCATTTTCCCAGAGATTCTGGATGGTCGAATTTGCATAATAGTGTCTCATCACCCTGAATTTTAGTTTGTGCTACAGCAAGAAGTCAGAACGCCACCCTTCTGTTGTGTTGTGATGTATTTTGCGGAAACAAACATGCCAAATAGACAGGGTCTGATTGTGGCCTGTGCGCTGTGTGTTTTCTTCTTATACCTCACTCATCAATTCTTAATTTTAACATTTTTGCTCTGAAAAATAGACTGTAATGAACAGTCGTCTGGATGATTATCATGTAGATTGAGGAGGAAAAGAACAGTCATGACAATGGAAAAAAACATTACAGCTTCAGAGGATGAGTTTAACCATTCATAAATTAGCTAAAAGGACGAAATCAAACAGTATAAGCACTATCCTCAAGGTGACAGTAAAATTATACAAATATAAAGGTATAAACTATTTAAACATTTAACATCTGAGTTACAATTTTATTTGCAATCAGGTAAATAGATGTATAAATATATTTAAAGTAAATAGGTTTTCTTGTTTAACAAATAAAATTTACTTTCACCTACATTTTTTTTTTTTAATGAAATGGAGTGCAGTTTGAGGAAGGAATTCATTGTAGATTTCAAAACAACTTTAATTTGTAGCAGACACATTTGGGGAAATTCTATAAAAGTTGAAGGTAAACAGTGCAAAAAAACAGACTGCATTACAGATATTAAGCTAAAATTGTTACAGTCATCCTCAGTGTGGCCCTACAGAAATGCTGAAATGAGGATTCAGAGGTCCACAATAGTTTTCTCATATTTTGAATTGGTTTTTGACAAATTAAAAGTACATTCTGCAAGTAGAACTACTAAAAAATCCAATATTTAGATGGCCTAAAGATGGAGTAATTAATTATCCACCTTATATAGGGCAATCGTGGCCTAATGGATAGAGTGTTGGACTTGTAACCTGAAGGTCATGGGTTTGAGGCTCAGGTCTGGCAGGGATTGTAGGTGGGGGGAGTGAATAACCAGCACTCTCTCCACCCTCAATACCATGACTGAGGTTTCTAAAAACTTGACAGATTTTTCTTTATTGTAGAAAATGTCAATGATCCACATAAAGCTAAGTTGACCAACTATTCGTCACTACACAGAACTTCCAGCACCGACAATGTCAAGTTACGCAAAACATGAGTAACTTCAATGTAATTTCAGTCGCTATGTGTTCCACATGAATGTTCCGATCATGCTGCATTTGGTTTTGATTTGTGAATTAATTACTAATGCAATCTATACAGCTCTATTAATAACTATTACAAAGTACACCCCAGCCATGCATAAATCACACATCACTAATTAGAGTAAAATTTAAATGCATGTTGTAAAGACACATTGAGTGGCTCACACAATACTGAGGTGCCAAGCCATCATTGTACTAATTAGTTTGCAATTATGTTTAATAACTTCTCTGGAAGCCAATCTGCACTCAGAGAAAGAACCAGCTTTCACCGAAGGAATATACAATCAAGCTGCAACATTCAGAAATGGAAACATCACAAAGAAAAGCGAGAGAAACACATCTGACAGCTTCTCGTTCGTGTTATGCTGCACTTTTTATTCATCTTTAGTTAAATGTTTATCACATACTGTATATATTTCAAATTGCTTTCCGTTTACACTTTATGATTATGCAATGTAGACGATTGCAGCGACTTTGAACAGCTTCCAGTGATATGTGTCTAAATGTTGACAGAACGCACATTGTATTATTGCAGCTTGCGCGTCTCTATCCACTTCTAACAGGCGATAAACAACTGTTCATGTTTCTTTTTAACAGTCTAGCCATGAGATCCTCATTTCTGGAAGCTTTTGACTATGGCGCTATTACCTAGGGAGGCAGACATAACACACCACACACTGGAACAAGAGAGAAAATACATTAATTGGTTAAACAACTGACAACTGCTACAACAGTCACCCCCAGAGCCCATGGCAGCGCGATGGCAGGTTAGTGGGGTTCCGTCTGGTGGTTGGCTCCATCCCTGCTCCGCTCGCGGGCCGGTGTGGGTGAGTGGAGTGAAGCGGCCCGCTCGGTAGGCTTTGGAACGCGGCCCACTTCCTCGGCTTTAATAAGAGTAATCAGCGCCCCCATGCCAGGTACCAGCCTCTCCTCACAGCAGAGATATGGCACAGAACTACCGCCAGCCTGGCAATGTTTACAGAAAACACACACACACAAACACAAACATACACACCCCAAATAACCATAGAAATCATCTCTCAAGCTACGTTTATATTTATCCTCTAATAGATCCTTGTTCTATCTCACACACACACACACACACACACACACACACACACACACACACACACCGAGAAAAGCATAACAATGGAACATAGTCAATACTATAAAATTGATCACCGCTGTACTACACCACGGGGTTATTGATCAAACTGCCTGTTGAAACAAACTCTTTAAACACACCTGAGCTACACCTTAATGAGCTCGAAAACACTCGACAGCACAATTAGCAAATCTAGCTAATCGTTCACACGTCTGATTGCATTCAGTTGACGGGATTCACGCGTTTAACTGCGAAGATCGGGTTTAAAAAATGTTTCTGTTCATGGTGGCAATTACTTGTATGAATTAGCGGTACATCAAGTCTTGCTGTGCTTGATAACAAAAATAGTTTTTAATCCATGTTTGTTTTATAGACCACATGTTAAGATTTAGGTTATGGTATATTAGGTAACACTTTATTTTACAGTATCCTTGTTACACATTACATGTATTTACTATAGTAATAGTAACAGCAAATTATGCATAATTACACGCAGCTAACCCTAAACCAAACCCAAATAAGTATATAATTTTGCTATGCATAATTTTGCTATGCATAATTTTGCTGCAACAAGGATACCATAAAATAAAGTGTAACTGTACTTTACTCTGATAAAAACAATTAAAATGCTATTAGCTTGTAACATGTCAAATTTTTCAAAATGTCTTTGAAATATGTCTGTTATGCTCATCAAAGATACATTTATTTGATCAAAAAAATTTGTGAAAACAGTAATATTGTGAAATATTATTACAATTTAAAACAACTGTTTTCTATTTTAATACATTTTAAAATGTAACTTAAAATATTCTGATTTGGTCCTGACAAAAAATGTATTGTTATCTTATTATTATCAATGCTTAACCATAATACTTTTTTTTCAGGATTCTCTATTGAATAGAAAGTTCAAGAAATATTTTGCAACAACATTATAAATGTATTGACTGTCAGTTCTGATTAATGTAATGCATCCTTGATTAAATAAATTCATTTCTTTAAAAAATAAAATATTAAATTTAAAATGTTCTGCTTAATTTCCACTTAAATAAATAATTAAAAAGATTTTGTAGACTGCCAGTTAAAGATTTAGTAGATTATGGTATATTACTCTGATAAAAAAAAACAAATAAAAAAAAAAACATTAAAATGCAATTAGCTTTTTTATATGTCTGAGTTCAGCGAATAACACTCACATACATAAACACACAAATGTCCCCACATGATGGCTGGGCCAGACCACTACTTCCTGAGGCCCATGTGAAAATATATCCCCTAACTTGACACTGCCGGTCGGTGTGGAAACGAGAGACCTGAAGCGAGGTGGAGAGAGGCCCTCTAAGGACACAGTGTGTTTTATACAGTAAAGGCAGTGTGTGGAACACAGTGTGTGACAAACTCTTCTCAGACATGTGTAGAGTGATCAGACATCCCAAGACAGTACCAATTTTACTAGCTATGTCTCATGCATGTAGTGCTATAAAACACTGTATTAAACTGAAATTGCTGTGCTTCTTGATTTTTCAATGAGAATCCAGCAGATGTACGATGTAGAAAAAGAATCAAGACTCAGAAAAACATGTCAAGTCCATTCAAGTCCAAAAAAAAAAAAAGTTTAGAAGAAAATCCTTCAGAGGAACCAGACTCAGTTTGGGGAACTCAACTTCTCCAACAGACCTTAACACAACTATTATCTAGTTTCATAACATACAAGTAAATATATTCTGATATCTTACTGACCACCAGGGCACTTTGGTAAAACTTATAACCCTTAAGACTGAATAAATAAATAAATAAATAAATAGGCCTACCAGTGCTGTTAATATATTTCAAAATAAAATCACAAAGATTTTTTTTTCTTTAGGTAACGAATTAACACTTTTATACAACACAACACAACACAACACAACACAACACACACATTTTTCCGGCTCCTCAATAGTCCTCCATTGGTCTTCTCAATCATGTTTCATGCTTGTTGAGGTTTAAATGATGCTAATTAAATTCTCCCATTCAAAACCTGCAAATTACTCATGTGGATTTCAGTTACACTTTATTTTGTTGTCCTTGTTACAGTGTAATTACACATTTAAGTGCTGAGTAATATTAATTAACTACATGTACTTATTATATGGTTAGGGTTAAGATTAGGGTTTGGTTTAGGGTTGCTTGCATGAAATTATGCATAATTAATTATAATAGTAAGTAGATGTAACGTGTAACAAGGACACCTTAAAATAAAGTTTTACCTGGAATTCTTTTAACTACACCATCATCCATCTGTTTGTGATTGGCCAGAATTTTTAATGATTCTGAAAGAAGTCTCTTATGTACGGAGCCCCTAAAGGGACATTGTCAAAAAAAAAAGAAAAAAAAAGAAAGAAGAGATTTCGCGTGCGCACAAGAAGCTATTGTGTGCTCACGAGAAACTATCACGTACGCATGAGAAACTTTAGCGTGCGCACGAGAAACTTTTTTGAGCTCAGGCATACAGTTTCCGGTTGCGTCACTTCTGCCATCTTACAAAGAAGAAAACAAGAGCATGCATGTGCATAAATTAGCCTAATTGAGATCTATTTTGGCCTTCAATACTAAAACATTGTTTCTGTTCTTGCACTTGGACACAGATAAATCATCACTGAAGGGCATAAGAACAGCTTTTTCCCTCAGGCTATATTCCACCTGAACAATACATAGCCTAACATCTCAGGACTGTCCATCTGTACATAACTTCTCAAAACTTTTCATCTGTAAAATAGCACATTCATAATTCTTTCTATTTTCTTTATATATTGTACATAACCTCCTAAAACATTTGCACATTCATAATTCTATTTTATCTATATTTTTATTACCATATAGTTATTTTTTAATGCATTGTCTATTCTGTTTATTATTAGTCTTATATTTCATTCTGTTACCTTAAATTATATGCATGTCTGCACTCTCTCTGTACTTTCTCCACTGGATGCTCCTGTCACCAAGACCAATTTCTTGTGTTTTTGTGTGTGTAAACACACTTGACAATAAAGCTCTTTCTGATTCTGACATTTAAACGCATTTTGAGGTCTAGAAGCGATTGGTAGCTACAGTATAAAAGCTCATTTTAGATTTCAATATGGCAATAGTACGACGGCGTTTTAGTGCCACCTTAAAAAAAAAAAAAATCTAAAATTACGAGATTAAAGTCGTAATATTTCGAGAATAAAGTCGAAATTACGAGAATAAAGTCGAAATGTTACGAGATTAAAGTCGAAATACTACGAGAATAAAGTCGAAATGTTACGAGATTAAAGTCGAAATGTACGAGATTAAGTCAGAAATACTACGAATAAAGTCAGTATTACGAGATTAAAGTCGAAATATTACGAGATTAAAGTCGAAATGTTACGAGATTAAGAGTCGAAATACTACGAGAATAAGTCGAAATACTACGAGAATAAAGTTGAAATATTTTGAGAATAAAGTCGAAATTACGAGAATAAAGTGGAAATATTATGAGAATAAAGTGGAAATATTACGAGAATAAAGTCTTGAGATAGGCTATTCTAGCCTTTTGCGCATGCAAATGCCACGGATTGGAAGCACCGGGATATTCCAAAGTCTCAGCTTTCCAAATATGTAAGTTTTATAGCGAAATACAAACAATATGTAGGCTATATTGCAATAATGTGTTTGTCAAGCGGCATGTGTCAATCATCTTTCCGATTACAATAACGAACCACGAGACATTATTTTCATTATAGGCTAAACTGTTGTTTTTTTTTCATGCCTTATGATGTTCCTTCACTTTTATGTCTTGCTATAAACATGAAATAAAGAGCAAAAACACATTTATAATTTGTATTTCGTTATAAAACTGACAGAATTTGAAAGCTGAGCTGTGTGTAAAAGCAACAAAGAACAAAATTGTTGCGATTACTGGTTGGCTGGCGCGCTACAAATAATGAATGGAAGATGTTAAATATTATGTCCTCATTTACAGTATTATACCATGAATAAAACAGTTTGTGAATAGTCACTTAACGTTTACAGCAGAAAAGACAACAATATAACTTATGTTAACAAATTTGAGTCCACTTCAACCTTTAGAACGTTTTATTGCTGTTTAATTAAACAGGCTATGTGAGGAATGAAAGTTTGGACGCCACAGATGTTTTTTGCTGAGTAGGTGGTGGAATTTTCACAATAATTTAATGAACTGATTCACATAAATACAGCGATCTGTCACGCCACATTAAAGAGCTTGAAAATCACATTATTGTGAGACACATAATTTGTGTTTCGCTATAAAACTGATTTTGAAAGCTGAGATTTTGTTTTATATTAAAAGCACAAAGCTTAAGCTATTGCTATTGGGTGGCTGGCGCACTACAAATAACGAATGCAATGGAAGACATGAAATATTATTTCCAAGCATACTGTGACTGTCCCCGCGAGTATGACACATGCTGTGATTTCTGCTAATAATCCCACATATATTTGTAGTGTATTTAAAAAAAAGGGTTAAATAAGAGAACTACAGCGCCCCCGACGTCGATTGAGTGTGTGAGCTGATGTTAAGATAAACAGTTGTTCCTGTTCAGTCTTTTAATAAATATCATATTCTTGATATTAAGCTGTTTCTGCGAGTCCTTAAAATTGACTCTTCCGCATCCCAGTAAGATGAAGCGGCCGCTCGGCCGCAACAATATTCAAATCAATTCGGTGACCTGGCAACTTCTCCCGGTGCTCTCAATGCGGGCCATTTTCATGCGCAATATAGGCTATACTCTCAAAATATTATAACTTTAATATTTTATAATATTTTATAATATTTTTGACTTTATTCTCGTAGTTTTTCCGACTTTATTCTCGAAACAGTTCGACTTTATTCTCGTAATATTTCGACTTTATTCTCGTAGTATTTCGACTTTATTCGCGAAACATTTAGACTTTATTCTCGTAATATTTCGACTTTATTCTCGTAATTTCGACTTTATTCTCGAAATATTACGACTTTAATCTTGTAAACATTAATCTCGTAACATTTCGACTTTATTCTCGTAACATTTCTAATCTCGAAACATTTCGACTTTAATCTCGTAGCCCATTTCGACTTTAATCTCGAAACATTTCGACTTTATTCTCGAAATATTTCGACTTTATTCTCGAAATATTACGACTTTAATCTCGTAATTTTAGATTTTTTTATTTTTTAACGTGGCGCTAAAACGCCGTCGTACCAATAGCCTATTGTCCCACATAAAACTTTAAAAGCCAGTTTATATAATCGAAAGCGATTATTTATTTTTGATAATTATTACTTTGCTTCACTTTGGTTTTCAATAACTGCTGTTAGTTTTGTTTCGTTTCATTTTCATTTTTTATTTCTTTGACATTTTTCTTTCTTTCTTTCTTTGCCTAAATGCCTTTATTTTCGTTAAATACAGTTCCTAATACAACATAGTTTACCGTTTAAATATGTATACAATATTTCAGTTAAACTGGTTTGACAAGCATTTTAGAAGTAAAATTAAACATTTAATCGTCGCGAAAAGACCGATGCAGATTTCAGAAAAAAAGTGCGATTAATTAGCTATTTTTTAATTGACTGACTGCACTTATATATTATACGATTATTTGTGACCTGTGCTGGCAAAATGAGTCGGAATGCGCACAGACTAATTTTGAGCTATACAGGCAAAAAAAATAAATAAATAAATAAAAAAAAATAAAAAAAAAATAAAAAAGTGAAAAATATCAGTTTTGGTCGAATTTGAGGTTTTCACAAAAATGAGTTCATTAAGCCCTCTTCTAGCTATCCAAATAGTAATTAAACATCTAAAATGATCTTTATTTGTACGTTTTCTGAGAGGAGTACCTTTTCTATGCTCGCTTCTGGACGACTGCTGCTTCTCACCACATGTTGTAGGTCTATTGTCGCAAAGAGCAGCATTGTGAATATTCATATCGAATTCTTGATTACATGAGTCCAAACCAGTGAAATATGATTTTCAAACCTATGCTGATGAAAAGAATACGATCGTGCTGACTGACATTTGCAAAGCGCGTGCATAAGACACGCCTTTCCTCGAGCGCGATCTCCCTTGTAAAGTACAATTATTGCGAAATATGTATTGACGAGATTCACACAATCATAATCTGTTATGTCTTACATGAACGTTTAGTTAATGGTTGGGGGAATATCTGATGTGTAACATTATATTTGATCCATGCATTACAGTAGGTCTTAATATAGATCTGTCTCAATGTTAATCATACATAAAAAGAAAATACGGAATCACTCGCTGCTCTTGATTAAACTACAGTTTATTTGCATCTTTGTTCTTCTTTTTAATAACAAAGATAATATAAAAAAATACCTATATTGTGATTAATAATATAGTATTATTATTTAGAAAAGAATTGGAGGAAAATATGCAACGTTGCTTGGTGATTTTGCTTTGTAATCTTTAACTCGATTTTTCTCGAATCAGATCTGCTGCCTGCCTCTATTGCCTTCGAACGGCTATAGCATTTTTTGTCCGATTCCAGCAAGTCATATATTATTTTTGAAGGCATTTTAATGGAGAATGTGAAAATAAAAAGAACTCATTTTTGAAAATTTGCGCATTCCGACTCATTTTGCCAGCACGGGTCAAATTTATTTTTTTTTATAATTGTTACTTTATATAGTTAGGCTTTCAATAACTGTATTTCATTTTAGTTTTTCATTTATTTTGACATTCTTTCTTTATTTGCCTGCATGCCTTTATTTTCGTTAAATACAGTTCTTAATACAACATATTTTACTGTTTAAACATGAATACAATATTTATTAAATTTAAACTCGTTTAACAAGCATTTTAGAATTTTAGGCTCCGTACTTATGCTCACCAAGACTGCATTTATTTATGAAAAATACAAAGCTCTGTCATGAAACTCCAGATGGCACAGACCGGTTCTAACTCAGTCTGATATATTCACATGATTATTCACATAGTGCAGCTGATTGGTTTCTTTCGCATCAGCAACCAATAAGCTTGGTGTTCAACATTCAATTACTTGGCTAAAGGTGCTGTAGCTGTTGCAGCATGCTTCAGAAAACCTCCACCTTCCCCAGCCATGTATGTTATATATGGGGGTCATTTCATTTATGTTATGTGTACAGCAGCAGTATTTACTCACAGCAGCATGTCTGTGGATGTATTGGCAGTAGCATGTCTCGGTACAGTAATATTGTGAAATATTATTATAGTTTAAAATAACTGTTTTCTATTTTAATATATTTTAAAACGTAATTCAGAATATTCTATTTGATGCACAGAAACTTTGATAAATAGAAAGCTCAAGAAATATTTAGCAACAGTATAATTGTCTTGGGTGTCATTTTTCATTAATTTAATGTGTCCTTGCTGAATAAGAGTATAAATACATACATACAAACATACTGACCCCAAATAACATTTGTTACCATGTATTTCACAGTTCTTCTATGACTGCCTCTTAAATGACCAAAACACTTAATTATAAAAATGACTTTAATAATCACTTTAATAATATTATTGCTAATGTTGATGATACTGACCACAACCTACCCTATTTGTTTTATCATAGTCATCTCGCCACCTTAGGTGTGAACATAGGGTTTTCTTGATTTAGGGAAGACTTACGAATACTATCAGTTCTTTCACCACTTTACACAGCTATGACCATCAATCTGCCCCTTCTGCAACTCTCTTGCTCAGTTTCGGTCTTTTTAGGTCAGCACCCATTTCAGATACCTCTGTTTCTATTCTAATGTACTGTTTACTGCATACTTGTTTACAGTTATTACAGTGGAGAAGAGAAACAAATACCCAGATGCTTCTCCATCTCCTGCCCATCCAGGACAGCAATCACAGCCAGCCATAGGGGCAGATCAATCAAAGATGTCTGATTAGGTGAACGGAGATCTGCTGTCGTTTGTATCCCTCCTCCCTTTAACCACACAGGAGAGAAGAAAGCAATCCCGCCGAATGCAGATTGGGTGTCAGTCAAGGGACTGTCCACATGTGGACCGTACACACAAACACACACTGTCCGCACGCACAAATATATTAACAAGCAGCTCTGATGCCCATAATCACAGCTGCGGCACACGGGTGTGACGGGCTAAAATGCCGAGCTTGACAGTAAAGGAAATAAGAGGAGATATGCTGGACGCTGCAAGGTGGTGATTTGTGGAAGTGAAGCGGTTATGGCGCACAGAGAGAGGGCCAATTTCTACACCGTCAAATTGTGTTTAATTTTCTCTCCTCTCCTCCCAATCTGCCAGTGGGATGAGCATGTTTAGAACATTCTGGAAGCCTATAATTGAGGTTAACATCACAACTGATTGAGAACGTTCTATAATGGTACCTGTGCGTTACAAGTGTGACTGCATTCATTCGTATGCCCTCTGTTTGCTGTGTGAAGACAACATACACAGAAAGGTCACTGAGTTATCACAATAAAGGACAAATCTTTAACAAATGTAGTTTAAATTCTTAGAAATTTCATTATTTTGTATTTTTATTTGGCTTTTCATAAAGTGTTGTTTAAAACTAGTGAAAATATTACATTCAAAATACACTTTAGTACATACACAATTACAATGAATTTTTTCTTAAAATAATTTTTTCCTCATGCAGTTAGAAATTTCCACTTCAGTACACCAAACTTTACATTTCTGTTCCAAGCTATAATCTATAGGGGGTTGTTAATCCATGACTTGCCTGATTTTATTCCTAAAAACATGGTGAAAATGTTGTATTAAGAGATCCTCTTGTTATCCAAAAAAAAAACAAAAAAAAACTTTAATGTCAACAAAATGAAATGAATTGTGAACCTGACTTTATCCAGACTTATTCCAGTTTTGGAAATGCAAATCGGTGCATATTTAATTAGATAATGCCTCATTTGCATATTTAAACAACATTTCAGAAAACTTATAAAACAGAACAAAATTCTTAATGTAATCAGTCAACTGTGGAAGCAAAATTAGGTCAGTTATTTATTTGTTTGTTTTACCCTATTCACCTGGGGTGTCTTGCCTTATTTTTATTTATTTTATTTTTTTTAAATATAAAGTTTAATAATTACATTTTTGGGCGGTCGCACCACATGATAACATATAACTTATAACTTATTAACCATGAAACACAGTCATGAGGGTCCTCAGGGGACTTCATAATGTTACTTTTTGAGTTTTTATCTGCATTTTGGTTGGATAACGTGGCGTCTCTTGACTTTGATTTGCCAAGAAACTAATTTCTTTTCAATTTCTATTTATTTATTTAGTTATTTAGTAAAGAGTAGTACAGCAGTATTGCTAATATATTAATAAAGAGCAATAATACTTTTTTTTCTTTCATTAATTTCATTCTTTTAATGATGATTTTTTTCTTATTTCATGCAGTTGTTTCACCCTGGCATTTCTGATTTCACACCCTTGAAAAAATATGAATCTTATTTATAAAATATGAAAATGAAAAATATGCTCATTATAGAAGTGTATATAAAGTTATTGTATGTACGAATTGCCTTTTTAATGTATTTCTGAATAATGTCAGACAAAAAGCAATTTCATTGACCCAGAAAAGAAAAATGACGGTTGTGACTGCAGCTGCCAGTCTTCAGTTGGTACAGCTGTAACCAGCTGTTAACCACAAGCTAGCACAACCAAGGAAAAAACAGTCGTGGGACGATACTTACTCGCATCATTAAGGCAATAAATCTGATTTTCGGTTAGCGTGCAGGCCGCACGTCCAGATCCCAACGTGGAGCGTGTGTAGCTTGGGCAGAGAACAGAGGTGCTGGCCCTGCCAGGGCCGTGGAGGAAAGGAGCCATGTTTGGATGTTCTCTCCACGCCTCACTGACCTGCGCTCTTGGCACCGAGGCTCCGCCAAAGCCTGCCAAAACGCCGCCACTGGCATTCACCTCTGCACCGGGGCTAGACTCCGGCTGCTGGACAATAGAGAGTAATGTAGCGAGACCACACGCATATGTACAAGCAGCATAAGAAAAAGCAAAATCAGTTTAACTGTGCAGAAGCCATTTTAAATAACTGCATCTCTTATTTATGTGCCTAATATGGGATTTGAGTATCAGACAGGGAAAATAAGGCGAAAGCCCATGAGCTTACTGTCAGCCTCTTGAGACGAGCATCCATGCAGACAGATAGCTTATGTGCTTCTCTTATTTCATTAAAACATCAACAAGCAATTATGACAGTAAATATGATCCTGTTTTACAGGAAGGAGACAATGGCATTAAAACAGCCTTTGATTTGGCTGTGGGAGCAGGTCCCATATTCGCACACACTCTCTTTTTCTCACATAAAATCAGAATACCAATAGCCTCCCCCCCGCACGCGCATGCACATCCAGACGCACACACATCCTCTGGATCAGCAGGAGTCCAAATCAAGCTGATTTTCCTCTTTGATTCAGACGTGGAGCACAGCTCAGATTGGATTTCAGAGAGGAGGAGAGGAGAGGACACTGGGAGAGGGAGAGAGAGAGAGAGAGAGAAATGAAGTGGTGGAGGGGAATGTTTTGCATAATATAACGTGAAAATAAGAAACAGAGAAGTCAGTGCAATAGATCTCTGTCTTAGCATGCTAGTCAATTTCTCTCTTCATACATACAAAGGATAAAAACAAGCCAAAAACAGAGTATTCCCGCATAATCTCACTAATGTTATACTATGTGTGCTTGTAATATGATTAATAATGTGGCAGTGATGGATCAGCCTGTTCTGTATATTTTTCTTCCAAAATCTGCAAAACCTTCATAAGCAATATACTAAGGTTCAAATTCAGTTTTTACACAATATTGGTACCATAATGGTTACTGGCCAAAATTAGAAATTAAAAATGATACCATTCATCAATATTGGATATATATCAGCAAATACTGCATGCTCATTTCTCATTTTTATAATTCAATTTCCTTTGCTACCATTTAACGCTCTTTTAAAGTTATTCAAAAAACACTCTCAAATGTAATCTTTAGAAAATCTCAAAATGAATATCAATGTTTCAAGCTGTACTTTAAATTATAAAGCAGTGCTACCTATTTATACACTTATTTAGATTATTTAGCCAAAACAGTATCTGCCATAATATGAACATAATTATTGGCTTATTTGTATCGGTCAGCATTCTAAAATTGGTACATTATATCCTACCTAGACCTGTAACGGTCAGTGTTTGAAGGCAGCATTGATGCACCCTTCGCTGGTTATGATATCTCACAATCCTGAGCGCGAAGTTTGTAAGTTGAAAAATAAAAATGGAATCAGATTTTTTTTTTCTTGTAATTTTAATTTACGATTCGATTTCTACATAAAAATAACCATTGCATTCGTTACATGTGCACTTGATTTTTTTCCAAAATCTCATTTGAATTAATTATCTTAGTTTACTTAGGTGGTACGTTCGTACAAAATTACTGCCTTTTAAGTCACTGACTGACAGGGCAGCTACCTTAGAGTTTCGGACAGAACCACAAATTACTCCATGACCTGCCATAAAACAGATCACAAACACAACATAAACAAGTGTACATGTCAGTTTAGTGTGTGTGTGTGTGTGTGTGTGTGTGTGTGTGTGTGTGTGAAGGTACGATTCAATACTCACAGTCAGGAGGTGGCAGTGTTGGTGATAAAGTGTGTGTTCATTTGCTCAGCCAGTGAAGTTGGACTAATGCAACACACCTGCTGTCCCTGCACCATCATTAGCCTCGGCGGCCCAGCGGAAAGGTCAAGGCTAAATTGCGATCTGCAGCCGTTCAGGAGGTGCGTAAACACGCAGTCATCGCCCTGATCGCAACTAATGCACACGCTGATGAGTAGGTGGGAGCTACCACCGCAGAGAGATGCATGGTGGGAAAATAATTTCAACGTGGAAATCTCGAGGAGGTGAGACTCGTGAACTTCACGTGCAGTCACAACATAATCATCCAAATGATCTATCCCATTCCAGCGCACCTGTGTGGCATAGAAAATTTTACTAGGAGCCGATCATGAACCGCAATGGCTATGTGTTTGTGCACACCTTTGTTTGTCAGGGAATATTTTACCAGATTATACAGCAAGACACATGCTCACATATAAACATACACACCCACACAAACACTGCCTCGGTGTACCTGCCCGGTGGTAATTAATCGCTGTGGTATTTAGGCCTGTTGGAGTAGACAAATATGACAGAGACAGGGACAATTAGGATCCTTGTTCAAGCTACATTAACTCTCCGTGCTATTACAACGCGGGCTGCTTCTCCTCGGCTTGTAAAAAGCAGCGAGGAGATTGTTCCTCATGGGCCATGGCGATATTAATGAAAGAAAAGGAAGATTGTGTTTATTGTAGTCACATAATTGCAAATAAATTTCAATTAGCCGCCGTGTCACCCCTGTAAGTGCAAGCTTGTGGGCTAGCGTCGACTAGCCCTGGATGAATGGGAGAAAACCACAACCAAACTAGGCGGATTTGACTTTCTATGCAATTTCGTCAGGAGGTGGTGATGAGGGGTTTCAAGGTCACTCCCGTGAGTTTTACCGCAGATTTTTCTTCATTTTTTAAATTTTTTTTTGGGGCTATTAAACAGATTCAAAATAACTTGCAAAGAATAGAATGTTTTTTACTATGCCAGCATGTAAAAGAGACAGAAGGAGCAGGGAGGAGGAGGGATGTGGACGGAATGATGGGGAAAGAAATAGGAAGAGAAAATAAGAGGGGGAGAGGGAGATGAGCTGGAAGGTGTTTAGTATTCTTCTCTGATCAGCAGTTGGTGTGTGCTCTTCGCTTCTCTTTTCCTCCAGCTGAAGAGAGGAGAATATTTAAGCAATGTCATCCGACAGGTCAGCCACAACACTGGACAGACTGACCTTTGACCTGTGGTAGAGAATCACTGTCTGCCAGGTCCTAACATCAACACGATAGAAAAAGATCCAGTTCAACATGTTAATTTGGACTTTCTCATGCATCGCCTTTGTGATTTTGTTTTAAGTGTAAGTCATTTATGAAAAGAAAAAAAAAAAACTTTTATGAAAGGATCATTTTGTTACTGAGATTAATATCATTCTTTCATTATCACTTTTAATATGTGGGTCTTTCTACAAAGCAGGTGTCATTTGTGTACAGTATGAATATGAGTATATGAATAACTAATGCTAAATCTTTTTAATGGCAACATCAACAATTTTGTAACATTTTATTTTATATTATGTCTTTATTTATTTATGTTTGTTTTCATTTTGTCATGAGGAATTATTTTAAATCCATGTATGGAAAATATAGGCTTGCATTTTGTCTTTATTCTCCAGATACAGCATAGATTTAAACATTTAGTTGACATAATGCATTATATAAATATCCTGAAGTTTTGTCCTAGCGTTACACGTTAACACTTTTGCTATCATACTTTTCATTGTTAAAGTAACAAACTACTTAAAACAAATAAACAAAAATCACTATCCTTTAAAAAAAGTTAACCTTTCAAACCCACTTGTTTTTATCACTTTATCTTGTATGATCTTAAAATGTCAACCATGATTTTGTATCAAATAACTGATAATGGAAAAGTAGGTAGAACTATCAGATTTCTTTTTCTAAGCACAATGTTTGCAAATTAAAAAGGTAAAACTGTCAACCCTGTTAGCTTTTTGATATACAGTATCTACAATTATATCCAAATATTCAGCTCTATTAATTTGGAGATTTAAGAAGCACATATAATCTGTTTGTAAGAATGTTTAAAATGTTTTATAGAATGACCTTCAAAAGGTTGTGGCATTAACCACACTTGAAACTAATTGGACTTGTGCTTGTTCACTTTACTCTGCAGAGGTTTGAAGCCTCTTGTGGCAGTGAAACAGAAGAGCCGCTGAATGAACAGTCATGAAAACTTAAGCAGAGATGGATAGATGGAAAAACTTTTTACATGAAACAAATTACAGCTGCACCTTTGTCTCTGAAGCCAAATATTTTACAATGCATTTGAGCATTTAAAATTCTGTGTGAACATAAACATCAGGAACATCGTGTTACTGTGTTAAAGACAACATATGTTTGCTTTATGATAGAAAGAATGAAGCATGATTGTGTACTGATGCATTTTATGATTTGGAAATTCAGCGATAATATGCTGTGACAGTCATTTAGGGTGAGAAAACAAAGAAACTATCAAACCTGAAACCGAATGAAAAATACATACATATGCACAGTACATACCACCACCTATATCTACGATATCAGATTCAAATCATACATACGGCTGAACCCTGACAGACAGACAGATTACATAGAGGGCAGACAGGCAAAAAGTTATCTGCCCAGAAATGTAACAATATTGTGCCAGACAGAATCCCACTCGGACATCATGCGGCGCGTCTCCTGCCATGAATCCACAATGACATTCGGAAAGTTGTGATTGAAAATAATCTGTCAAGATGGGGATGTTCTTTGTGATAATTATTATCATTATTGATATTACTGTTATTGTTATTGCATTTCTCCTTTCCTCTGGCAAAAATGATAACCTGTGTAGGCTTGCTGAATTCAAATGATACCACTTGATAGAGAGTCTGTCACGGAGGAGTAAACAAAAATCTTGCCTTATTTCTCTCTTTCTTTCTCATCGCCAGAGCCTTGAGTGATCAGTTTACCTTCTGCCTCAGATTACAATCAGTTAATAACGGTGATTCTGCCTCACGGAAAGGGATTGTGGGAAACTGCGCAAGGCGGGACGGTGGCACCTCGGTCGCGTAGGAGCGGGGGCCTCGAGGATCCGGCTAACAAATACCCCGGCGGATAAACCACTGCGACAGCTTTTTGAAAAAAAGAAACGAGAGCAGCGCAGAAAGACAGGAGAGCACGGCCGTTTCTAAGCAGGCTTTAAGATGGCAGATAAGGGTGTAAGAGAGAGACTGATCTTCTGGCAGGTCAGGAGGGATCCTGAGCCGGAACGTCGTATCAGCCTAAACCCAGACCCCTCGCCCCCCGCTCCCCGCTGGAGGGCCAGCTGGTTGCCGTGGTGAGGAGCCGCGGGGGCTTGCCGGGGGTGATAAGCCAGCGTGAGCCGAGGGAGTCGGGGCAGAGAAAGAGAGCGACAGATTTCACAAAGGAAAAGAAGAGGAGCGTGGAGAGCGAGGAGCGGAGGGAGATGAGGAGGGGAGGGTTAGAGAGGAGACGCTTGAGTGAATAGGCGTGCATTGTAAATCTCTGCCGTGGCAACCTGCAGCTGTGGAGATCGGTGTGATGTGTGGGTGACAGGGAGAAGAGAGGCCGGCTGCACGACGGCAGAGGATTTCTCCTCCGGCGCGCTGCTTATGACAGCTAACACGGCTAGAGGAAGCGACCGGTTAGGAAGAATTACAAGAGCTATGCAGCCTGCCATCTTACAAATGAATCCCGTTTAGCCTCGGCATGTAAATAAATAGAGTTCACTTGGAGGGAGAGAGAGAGAGAGAGAGAGAGAGAGAGAAGGAGAAAGAGGGTGACAGAGGCAGGGAAGTGGCAGCAGCGGTAATCAGCTGCAAGAATGTTTATCTGCCGCTAGTGTGCGTGTGCGTGTGTGTGGCTGCTGAAATTATGCAAGCGAGTAACAATGAGCAAATTGAACCCCCACAAAAAGCGGCACAAGGTCAGGCGGGAAGACGAGGCATTGGGGTTGAGAGTGGTGGGCGTGAGAGGATAACAGATCATGATAAATTGGCTCACATTTTACAAACCGCTGGCCCTAATGCCCTGCTCCCAACCAAGACCGCTTGGCTGGAACTTTCTGTACTGTAATACCTCCACTCAGCCATTTGTGATATATGAAAACCAAGCTGTGGCACTAATTGCACAATTACAAAGCGGAAGCCGAGCTGTGGTGAGGCAGGGTGTGCAAACTGGAGGGGGTACGGTGATACACGCAGGCCCTCCCACTCATTCGTGGTCTCCTTTTTTTTTAATTCTGTGGAAAAGGAGTAGTTCTAGTCCTTGCACACACTCTCATTAGGTAATTAGGTTCTTTAGTAGAGGTGCTGTTAAATATGCCACTCGCTTATTTCGGTTAGCCCAGACTTTCCCCACGAGATGCCCGCTGGACACGGATTCGAACGCACACATTTCCTCTAGAAACACTGCAGGACTGTGTACCATTCCTCACCTGCCTAGTGGCCCAAAAAAGCAAGACCAGGTTCTCCCCCCGAGGGGTGGAAAAAAAAACAAAAACGTCAATGTGTAAGTGTGTGAGTGAGTGTGAGAGAGAAAGAGAAAAAATTTATCTTCTACATCGATGAAAGGACAATTTATTACCGTCTGCTGTGGGAGACAGAATATTTTGCCCCAGTGCTTTGCTGGCCCTGTTGACTGTCTGAATGAGGAATGGAAGCGTATTAGCACCCGGGCTGCTTCTGCACAGCCGCGCCTGGCACCGAACCATCACAGCCCTCAATACCGCCCAGGGTCAGAGGTCAAGAGCGGAGCAGCGACTGAGGCTCGCCGACCGCTGTACGTTGTTTCGTCTCCCACTGTCACAGATTATTATTAGTGCCTGCTCTTCCACGACTCTCAACAGCCTGAGAGCTGTCCTCAAGAAATTATGAGTGTTTCAGAAAGGGCTTCTGACAAGGTATAAGACTGAGATAGCAGCGAATATTGAAAGCATTTGTCTTGAGAACATCCTGTCATGTTAAAACAACAATGGCTATTTGAACATATCGGTATTAAGCCTGTTTTACAATGCATGTTCAAGCAGAGAATAAGTAAAATTACTGCAACAACAGCAAGCTGTGTATATATTCAGTTTATAAATATAGTTATATTACATAACATAAGATGTTTCTTATGTTAATACATTATATAAAAGGTGACTTCTGGTTAGTAAATCCAGTAAATTCAACAGCCCTTTTCTGTGGAATTAGCATAACCATGCTGCTACGAAACTCTGTTTTGTACATTTAACATATACTGACAACTACCGTAATAACAGAGGTGGTAATGAGAAAGCCACATGAAGAATTAAAGTTCATCACAAATAGCTTTTCCACAAGCTGAGGTAAATACTAGAAGGTGCACACAGTGACATGCACACAAACATTATCATGATAACACACATTTCAATAAAACAATGCAATAAACATTGATTTAACAACATAAGATGTAACATGAATCCCTAATGCACATAACTGATAAGAAAAATCAAAGAAGAATTTTTTTTTGTCAATGAAAATACATCAAATGTAAAGTCACACAGGGAGTTCTGGGAATATCAATTTACATGTTTTTATGAGGGGTGTGAACCTACACTGGTCTCACGGTCCGGTTCGATTACGATTATCATGTCATCGATTCAGTTCAATTCGATATCACGATGCATTGACGATGCATGCATCCTCAATTTTCAATTTTACTTCACATGTATGCAATTTTGTCAATAAATACAAGCAGTCAGATATATTAAGCAAACCTTTAATTTTACCTGCTCAAAGAAAACATGCTTCTTGAATGTATCAAACAAAACTCAAGTCTGCGTACAGAAGACAACAGGGGCATTTAAATACTAAAAGTGCATAATGCAAGGAGTGTACTTTAGTACTTATATAGTGCAGTGTACTTTCTTGTATTTAGATATTAACTAGTTTTATTAATTAGTGGTATTACCCCCTGCATATTTTATTTGTGCTTGACATGATTTACACATAGTGTGTGTCTTCTCCAGGTCGTGCTTGCCAAGTTGTTCATAAAAGCCGAAATGTGCCCAAATGTTAGTTTTTAAAGTAGTTGGAGCATTTTTAATTACTTGCACTCGTGTCTCACCTCCCTCTGCCATTGTATGCTACCGCGACAAAGCACTTTTGCGACAAATGACGTCAGAAAAGCATCAGTACGTTATAATCGGATATGGTCTATTACTGAACCGATACTTATGAACCGATGTTAACTGTAAACGTACTGTTAACCAATGAACAGGTTTTTACTATAGCATTTCTACAGTCTTTTACCATTAAAACTATAATCATTTCTTAAAGTTAGGGTTAGGATTCTCTGGAGAGAATTGAGAATTATTATTAATTAAATGTCAATTATTCTACACAAATATAGAACCTAAACTGCAGTTTTAAACTGCATACATCACTTGTATTTAGTCAAATTTACCGAATATAAATTACTGTACTGTCTGTGGAACTTCACATGTCCACAACTCGTGTCTTCTCTGAATTTGTAAGTAGTTCACTCTAGTTGCTTTATTACAAGCTCATAAGCTGATATTACAAAAGACTGTGTTGTTAAATAGGTTTATAGTGCATTTTAACCTATTTTCTGCTTAGTTCAGCATGCTATGCGCTATTACTCACACCCACACATACAGACATTTGTATACACTCACACACACACACACACACACACACACACACACACACACACACACACACACCTGATAACATTTGTGATTCTTAAGGGTCAGACAAATTCATCATAAAAACAACCACAAATCAATGGTAGAAACCTTCTGTCTCAATCACTGGAAAACCCACTGGCATTGACAGACCATCCTCTGACACATAGAACTGAAAAAGTGTTCCGGAAAGCGAAGGATGAAATAGAAGAGTGGTGCGGGCTCAAAGGTTAAGGCTATAATTGTTTTGCCTCTTAGCAGCATTAAGATAATTTTCCTGCAAAACAGATGGTCACAGAAAAAGCCAGCTAGTCTTTTCCAGCCGTTTCCTCGGCTGAGGATGATCCCCAGAGTAATGCTTAATGTCTCTACGTATCTCAGGTGTAATCGGCGAAATGACGTTACTATTTATCTCACGTCTAGTTCAGCAATAGTTACCAACGACTGCCGGCGTGACCTCGGGTGTGTGCACATTAATTTTACCTCAGTGTTTTCTATAGCATCAATTAATAAAAAGTGACGAGGTTTGGAGCAAATGAACAGCCCTTGATAAATGAGGGTCTG